>CAUYQV010123717.1:0-11036 GCA_963574575.1 Galagoides demidoff | reverse complement strand
CTATTAAGTAATAGGGAGATAAGGCAGGGGGAAGGGAGGAGTTTGTGAGTTGGGTGACCTGTAGGCAGTTATCTTGATAGGGGGTGGTTTGCAGGTAATAGCCTGGTGACATAATACACCATCCTTGCCCCTGCAGATCTCTTAAGGTTAAGGTGGGAGTGGAGCCCCAGGTACACATGCTATTATTTTTCCGGATGGTGCTGGCTGAGGCATTGAGTATTTGGGTCGGGGACTGTCCAAGGGTAGCATTTGTAGCCACTCCTACATAGTATGGTGGAGCTGGGTTGAGGCAGAGCCAGCAGTCGCCAGTTAGATTGCTGTTTGTAGTGTTTGCGAATTTAAACACTGCATCTAAAAGGGTAAGTATAGAAGATGAGGGGGCAGGATCTGGAGTAGCAGGGGATAGTTCTTGGTCCACGATGGTGGGATGAGGGGGAATTGAGGCTGGTAGAGGAGCTTGGGGGGGCTCTGTTGAGAATAAAATTTGGTCCTATCAGCTTGACAAGCAATGGCCGGGGGATTTTTTGAATGGTAAACATGATGCCAGGGTCAGGTCCACGGACATACAGCCTGAGACCCTAAGTTAAACGTGTTCTTCATTCCCCTCTCCACCAGTCTTTTATAAGTATTTGGATAGGGTTGCAGTTAAACTGGTGGGTACAGGGGCCCAGACCGGGCCAAAAAAAAAGAGGTGGCGAGTTCAAACCCAGCCCCGGCCAAAAAAAAAGAAAAAAAAATGCTTGTAAGAGAATTTTTTAAACATACAAAATGTTAAACTACTTAAATGTCTATCAATAAGGTCAGAAAATTGGGTTTCTCATGTAAAACAATGTCTGTACTACACAGTAATCTTAAGTAGCATTGTGGATCTACGTTAATCAATTTGTCAATGTGTGAATAAAACAGTTCACAAAGCATGTATTTCCTAAATGTTCACTGTAGTTATCTTAGTGGTGGATATGGGTTGTTCTTTATTTTTTATGGTTTTCAGTGTTGTTTACATGCTTTCACAACTGAAACTCTGTCATTAAAAGTTAGGGTTGTTGAGCTTCAAGTCAAGGGTGAGTACACAAAAAAACTAGGGGGAAGATGGTGTCAATGTCACATGGATTTCCAAGTTTGGCCAAAAAATGTTAAATGAGACTCCTTGCTCATGAAAGGACTCTGACTCCAAATCTCATCAGAGCTCAACTATTGTCTTGTGTGAGAACAATGGGTAACTTTACAGGAACAAGCTGATAACGAATGTGAATCCAAACTGTTGAACTGTCCCCATGCTAACACAGAGCAAAAACAAAAGCCTGTCGTATATGTTGTCTCAGTGAATCCAAACTTCATCTGTAAGGCAAGGGTGCTATCATGCCCACACCACAGATGTGAAAACTGAGGCCCCAGATCAGCTAACTATAATTGGCAGAGCCAAGATTTGAGCCCATTCCAAGATTCTGATGCTTTGGTCACCTCATTTTAGCAAAGCTCAAAATAGCCAGCCACTGAACACCCACAACCAATTTTCCTTAGCTTGTCCCCACTCACCCCCCCACCCCTGGGACCCCTCACCAAAGCTCTTCAGCCTCCCTCTGTGCCTGCAGCCGCGCCCTCTCTGCAATCAGCTCTTCAGAGATCTCTTCATAGGGCTTGTCTCCGGGGCCTTCTCCCATGACCCAGACCCAGACCTCGCCGTCTGCCCCCAGGAGCCACTGGATGTGCTTATCACTCGCTGTGTGGGTGTCACAATAAAAAGAGGAACAAAGAAGAAACAGGTTTGATTTCCAATTAGTAAGTAATGACTTAAACTGCTCAATGGTGTGCAACCATCATATCACTCTACACTGTTGTCGTCTACAAAAAGGATTCCAGAGAGATGCTGGCTGGAGCACCAGTCCACAAGCATCTCTTCTCCCTTTCCCTCCAGGGAGCACCACAGCCAAACCAGGCTGCAGGAGCTGGAACTAGTGTCCAAGCCAAGCTCACCTGAGCTCTTCAGCAGAGCACAATGAGTGGCACTGTAGTACTCTCCGAAGGAAGCGACTTGTGTCACTCCCGGGCTGAGGCAGTCAGGAGCAAGTGAGCCCTGTCTGCACTCTCTCCCTCCTGTCCACCAGCTGGAAATAAGGAACTGGAGGTGGTGGAGTTGCAAAATGAAGCAACTCAGGGCCCTGAGTACCCCCCCTGCCCTGCAGCAGACTGTAACATGAGCAAGAAATAAACCCACATTTTATTTAACCACTGAGATTCTCGGTTTGCCTATTAACAAAAAATTCCATTGATTACCACAACTAAAATGGAAATGTATCCCAAAAGCAGGGTGCTGCTGAAACAAAAATATTAATATAAACTCTGTGTCATTGCCTTCGCACTGGGGTGGTGAGTGATGTTTAGCAGCTGGACATTCATGTTATAGAGCAGCAAGCAGCAAAACATTTGAAATGTCAGACTCTCTAATTTAAAAGGAAGACCCCCATGCTTTCAGAATATGTCATTCTAAGGGAAGAGGTTGAAAAATACAGTGTCAGTAGTACACATTGGGTGCTAGTGGCTGCATTTGGCAAAGTTTTAGGAGAAAGAAATGAGATCAAGAAAGATTGAGCGCTTTTCCAGTGAAATGAAAGGAACGGAGAGAAGACAAACGCTGAGGAGTTTGTAGGATTGCAAAAACCATCTCATCTTCTTCTAGGGCTCCAACTATAGGAGATGGGATTTTTAAAGGTTTTGCATGACAGGACCCAGAGCCCATATTCACTCCTTAGTTGACTGCCGTGACTCAGGGCACAGAGCCATGAGAATGTGCTCCTTCCACCTCCAGCTAAAGGGAGCAACATTGGCGAAGAACTGTAGCTCCTGTGCCCAAGCCATGTTTCCCAGAGGCCACTCCCAGCCTTTAACCAGGCACAGCAAGTTCTCTCACAGGAGACACGGGCCCCTTTGAGGAAGGACCACACAGCTGCCTGGAACACTTCTGCCCAGCCCCCACCCTCAAGGTCAGCTCACAGCTCTCCCAGCCTCCTCCAGCTCTTTGACCTTTCTCTCTCACAGACATTTCCCTTGATAAAACCCTTGTGGGTTAATACCACCCTGGTCCCTGTGCCTCAGAGGAACCAGACTCACACAGGCACGTTAAGAGTGCCATCTCTTGCCCTGCTTAGTTTTACAAACAGCCTCAAGGAAGAGGCCCTTTAGGTGAAAGGGAGAGAGAGACACAGGAGTAAAGAGGCAGAGAAGTCAAGTCACTGTGAGAAATTGTCTAGAAAGAATCTGTATCTTGTCACTGGGACATGGAAGCAGACAGATCAGAACACTCCTACATTTTTGAGTCTGTACCAAAAAAATCTTTGATTGTTCAAGACTTAAACAGCCCTTGGGCATCCAACTTTGGTGACCAGGAGGCAGGTTTCAAAGGTTAGACTGGTCTGAGGAGGATGTGGCCCTCAACACTACTGCAGATGAGGCCAAGGGGAATAATAAGAAAAAAGAGATTCCTGGGGGGTGGAGCCGAGCCAGTGTCCACTCAAGGAATTCCCTTCCATGGGTAAGGCAGCGGACTTCACAGAGCCTGACCCGTAGTACTTCACAGGTATAATAGGCTAAAGACCGGCACTCACATTCCCCCTTTTTCAAATGACAGTTTCCTCAGTGGATATTCTGACCCTGCTCCAGCACTGTGTATTGTGTTTTAAGGGGCAGGTGTTTAGATGATAAGTCAGCACATTCTGAACCCCAGAGACTGGACTTCAAGCTGGATACACAGACTATCTGGGACCAACAGTGTCCCCTTTAAGGAGGTGGGGAGTGTATTCTACATGGAGGAGAACAGTAAAATGTGTGGATGTCCAGAATGACAATTTATGACACTGGCAATGCTATATCCACACACCATTTCTCTTTCTGAGCCCACAGATGGGCACATCTCTCAGCTTCCCTTTAGTTCCATGCCTGAGTTCTACTCTACACAATGTCAGGAGAAGTGATTTGTGTTACTCAGGCTAAGGCTGTTAACACTTCTTGTGCCTTTTTCATATTTTCTCTCTTGTCCACACTGTTGGAAATAAATGACTCCAAGATGATGGAATCCCATGAAGAAAGCAGCTTGACCCATGAGTCAGTGTTCAAAAACACACCACACAGAAGAGCTACCCAACCCACACCAAACTGATGAAATCAAGCAATAAACCTTCATCGTATTAATCTACTGATATTTCAGGGTTATCTATTGCACAAAGCAGCCTTAATTCCTCAGATATATATGAAGGCATTGCTATTTTTTTAGTATAGGCAGTCACCAAGTTACAAACATCCAAGGTATGTGCAATTCATACCTACCCATAGAGGCTTTTACAGTAAGTCTCCAAGTTATACACATCCAACCAACATATAACTCGAACTTACCAATAGAAACCATTACAGGTAATAGGTAAATGTACCTGTTCCAATTTACATGCAAATTCAACTTAAGAATGAAACTACAGAACCTATTATGTCATTTATAACCTGGGACTGCTTATATGTTAAAAGCAATACAGTAATAGACTGGTAGAAACAGGGACATGACCAAATAGAAACCTCAAGCCAGCATCCTTAGGCCTGTACACCAAATTTAACAACACTTCATACAAGGAAACACCTTCAGAAGAACCAACAATCAGGGGTGAATCACAGAACCTGGTTTTAATATTATACCAAGGAAAAGGACCCTGAAGGGGCCAGAAAAGCATTTTGCATTGCCTACCACTCCTCCCTTATCCCCCTGCAGTGTTGCCTCAGAGCACCTGTGTGCACAGGAGAGGGAGAATGAAGTGATTATGGGACTTTGCATTGAAACTCATAGCTGCCCTGTCATAAGGAAACACAGTATGAGGCAGACTTCTGTCAGAACCCATGGAAGGAGCATTTAGACCAGCCTGGCCAGAGGGAAATCCTCCACCCTGAAATCTGAGGTCTGGGTAACACCACCACCAGTTAACAAAAATCAGCCTGGGTCCTGGAATAAATCTGTAAGGCAGTCAAGCTATGAAGGCTACAGGACTTGGGCAATTCCTATGGCTGTGCTGACTCAGAGTCAGTGGAATTGGGGTGCATGTGACCCAGTGACAAACCAGCAGTGTTAGCCAAGCCAGTGTCTATGTCACCCCTTTCCCAACTCCAGGCAACACAGCTCAGAAAGAGTCTTCTTCTATATGGGGAAAAGAAAGGGTAGAGTTCAGGGTGGTGCCTGTGGCTCAAAGGAGTAGAGCTCTGGCCCCATATACTGGAGGTGGTGGGTTCAAACCCAGCCCTGGCCAAAAAATTGCAAAAAAAGAAAAAGGGAAGAGTTCAAAGGACTTTGTTTTGCAACTTGGGTACCATCTGAGCCACAATAAAATAGAGTACTAAACAGACTCATAAAACTCCTGATTCTTGGACTTATTTCCTGGATAACATTCGTAGACCCACCCTGGGCCAGAGGGAAATGTGCAGCTCTAAAGAAAAGGACATGGTTCTTATAAAGTTTTTTATTCTTATTTTATTTTATTTTTCATTTATTTATTTATTTTTATTTTTTTGAGGCAGAGTCTCACTATGTCACCCTCGGTAGAGTGCTATGGCATCACAGCTCACAGCAACCTCAAACTCTTAGGCTTAAGTCATTCTCTTGCCTCAGCCTCCTGAGTGGCTGGGACTACAGGCACCTACCACAACACCCGGCTATTTTTTGGTTGTCATTGCTGTTTGGTGGGTCCAGACTGGGTTTGAACCCACCAGTTCTGGTGTATGTGGCTGGCACCCTAGCCACTGAGCTATAGGCACCAAGCCAAAAAAGGACATATTTCTTTCAGCACGTGCTAACTAAAGAGGACTTGGGCTTTGAATAAACATCAGAGGTAGCCAGGCAATAGTCATCACAGGCTTTGGATGAGACTGGGTTGCCCTCATGAGTGAGGTGGTAAAGTTCCCAACTGCAATGGCCACAAGGGAGTGTCCATATCACTCCTTCCCCAAATCCAGCAGACAAGCACAGAGAATACAGAAAGAGAGTAAGAGATTTTGCCTGGTAAAATAGGGAATTCTCCTGTATCTTAACCAAGTCCATGAAGGCGGTACCACCAAGAGTCTGTAAGAGTCACATCACTCCTGAGATGGGGGCACCTCCAGTGCTGATATGACTGCAGTGACCAAAGACTTAGATCACAGCACTTGTGCTCACTTCGGGAACACATGTACTTAGATCAAAACACTCAATTCCTTTTGAATATGTATAAAGGGCAGTTCAAACAAGCCCAGACAATGAAGATTAAAACAAATACCTAACTCTTCAATGCCCAGACATTAAAGAACATCCACAAGCATCAAGAACTTCCAGGAAAACATGACCTCATCAAACAAACTAGATAACGTACCAGTGACCAATGCTGGAGTGGTGTAGACATGTGACCTTTCAGACAAAGAATTCAAAGTAGCTGTGTGAAGAAGTTCAACAAACTTTAAGACAACACACAGAAGGTCAAAAGCCTATCACAGAGATTTAACAAAAAAATAGAAATAAGTTTTAAATATCAAGCGAAAATTCTGGAGCTGAAAAATTCAATTGACAAACCGAAAATATATGCCAAAGTCACTCAACAGCATAATTGATCAAGCAGAAGACAAGACATTTGAAAATACCCAGCAGAGGGTGGCATTTGTGGCTCAGTGGGTAGGGTGCCAGCCCCATATACCGAGGGTGGTGGGTTCAAACCCGGCCCCAGCCAAACTGCAACAAAAAAATAGCCAGGCATTGTGGTGGGCACCTGTAATCCCAGCTACTCAGGAGGCTGAGGCAAAAGAATCACCTAAGCAATGGAATTGGAGTTTGCTATGAGCTGTGATGCTACAGCCCTCTACCAAAGGTGATAAAGTGAGACTCTGTCTCTAAAAAAAAAAAAGAAAAGAAAAGAAAATATGCAACAGAGGAAAAAAAAGAATTTTTTTAAAATGAAGCATGCCAACAGATCTAAAAAATTACCTCAAAGGGACAAATCTAAGAGTTATTTGCCTTAAAAGAAGAGTTTCAGAGAGAGATTGGGATAGAATATTTATTCAAATAAATAATAACAGGGAACTTTCCAAACCTAGAAAAAGATATCAATATTCAGGTAGGAGAAGGTCATAGAATACCAAGCAGATTTAACTCAAACAAGAGTACTTCAAGGCATTTAATAATCAAGCAAAGGTCACAGATAAAGAAAAGGTCCTAAGGGGAAAAAGAAAAATATAACATAAAAGTAGCTCCAATACATCTAGCAGCAGACTTATCAGTAGACAGTTTATAGGCCAGGAGACAGTGGCATGACATATTCACAGTGCTGAAAGAAGAAAACCTTAACTCTAGAATATTATATCCTACAAAAATATCCTTATGAAAGATGAATAAGGGCCTTCCCAGGCAAACAAAAACTGAGGGATTTTACTAACATTAGACTTTTCCCACAAGAAATGCTTAAACTATTTCTTCATCACAAAAGAGATATTGGCACACCTGTGGCTCAAGCGGCTAAGGTGCCAGCCATATACACCTAAGGTGGCAGGTTAGAATCCAGCCCAGGCCCGCCAAACAACAATCACGGCTGCAACCAAAAAAAAAAAAAAAAAAAAAAAAAAAAATCCAGGCGTTGTGGCGGGCACCTGTAGTCCCAGCTACTTGGGATGTGGAGACAGGAGACTCACTTGAGCCCAGGAGTTAGAGGTTGCTGTGAGCTGTGATGCCATGGCACTTTACCCAGGAGGACAGCTTGAGGCTCTGTCTCAAAAAAAAAAAAAAAAGTAAAGGATGTTAATGAACAAAAATAAATTATCTGAAGGTATAAACTTCACAGGTAAAAATAAGTAGACAAATACAGAATGCTCTGTTGCTACCATTGCCGTGTATAGAACACTTATATCTTGAGTAGGAAGACTAAAAGACAACCCCCATCAAACATAATAACTACAAAACTTTTTTGAGAGATCAACAGTATAAAAAGATATAACAAAACTACAAAAGTTGATATAAGGGGATAGGAATTCAGAGTAGGTTCAACATCTGAAAATTAATCAAAGTAACTCATCATATCAGCACACTATAAAAGAAAAAATTATGATCATCTCAATAATTCCAGAAAAAATTCAACAAATTCAATATCGATCCTTCGTAAAAATTCTCAGCAAACTAGAAAGACTACCATGAGAATTCCTTACTCTAATAAGATGCATCTATGAAAAACCTACAGTTAACATCATACATCAAAAACTGAATACTTCCCTCTAAGACTGGGAACAGGGCAAGATTGTATATTCTTACCATGTATATGTAACAGTGGACTAACCAATGCAATAAGGCAAGAAAAAGAAAAAAAAGTTATACACAATGAAAAGAAAAAAATAAATTTTTCTATATTTGTATGACATGACCATTTACGTAGAAAAATAGCAAAGAATCCATAACAATAGTTATTCAAACTAATAAGTGAGTTTAGCAAGATCTTAAGATATAAAGTCAATATATGAAAATTCATTATTTTTCTGTATTCTAGTCACGAACAATCAAAAGTCAAATTCTAAAATGCTTTTTATAGTAGCATTAAAAAATATGAAATACTAAGAGATATTAACAAAATGTGTTCTCTAAGCTACAAAAGATTGTTCTCTTAGTACACAAAAGATTAGAGAAAAATGTGTTGCTTTAATCTGGAAAAACGAAACTGAAGACCTAAATAAATGGAACAATATACTTTTTTCCTAGATTGTAAAATTCAAAGGTATTAATGAGTCAGTTCATATCAAATTGATCTACAGATTAAATACAATCTTAAATTCCCAGCAACCACGTTATAGAAATTAACAAGCACACGCTCAGTGCCCATAGCACAGTGGTTACAGCACCAGCCATGCACACCGAGGCTGGCAGGTTCAAACCCAGCCCTGGCCTGCTAAACAACAATGACAACAGCAATCAAAAAATAGCTGGGCATTGTGGTGAGTGCCTGTAGTCCCAGGAGGGACTCAGGAGGCTGAGGCAAGAGAATCGCTTAAGCCCAAGAGTTTGAGGTTGCTGTGAGCTGTGACACTACAGCACTCTACCAAGGGCAGCAAAGTGAGACTCTGTCTTAAAAAAAAAAAAAAGAAAGAAAGAAAGAAATTAACGAGCTGAATCTAAAACTTATGTGGAAAAGCAAAAAATATAGAATAGCCAAAACAGTGCTGAAGAACAGCAAAGTTCAATGACTCACACAATTTGGTTTTAAGATTTACTATGAAGCTACAGCCAAAGTAGTATTTGTGTAAGGGTATACATACACCTCAGTGAAATAGCATAGAGTCTGGAGCCTTTTCAACAACAGCAGCAGGTATTTGTGTAAGGGTAGACATAAACCTCAATAGCATGCAGTCATGCTCAAACTACGGCCTGCAGGCCACATGTGGCCCACCTAGGAAATTTACCCGGCCCGCAGGTGTTTTTGCCACTATTGCCTGTCCTGTTTAGCAGCCAGCTCATCCCAGGGCCTGCAGTCTGGCCCTTCAATGGTCTGAGGGACAGTGAACTGGCCCCCTGTTTAAAAAGTTTGAGGACCCCTGGCATAGAGTCTGGGGACTTTTCAACAACAGCACCAAAGTAATATGATAAAGGATTTTTTTAAACAAAGACACCTGAAAGAATTAGACATTTGTGTGCAAAAACATAAAAACTTGATTTTTTCTCTACATTCTAGCTGTCAAGGAGTGAGAAAAGTAATAAATGTGTTTATTCACATTTCTCTCCAAATAGAAAGGTGCTTTCTACCTGAAAATGCTGAGAAGCCCACTCCATAAATATCTACCACATTGTCTTACCTGGTCTTCTCTCAAAACCCAGCTGCAGGGTTGGTTGGTGCATCCAGAAATGGCCTAGGAAGATGTCTGCACTTTCATGGCACCAACTCTCCTGTTCTTAAATCTGCTTTTTCTTCTGAAGTTTTTATATGAGTGTGTTTAATATAGACAATATAGTTTATCTGGAACTGGGGGAGTTCCTGAGGTGCAGACTTCCAGTTTTCAAATGGAAAAAGTTCCAGAACAAGATAGTTCACCGTCAGCAGAGATATTATCAATTTACTCACTATATCCAACCTCCCTCCTAGTTGTGCCATCCATGGTTCACAACTCTGAAAGGCAGCAGCAACTCTGTCCCTGTAACTCCAGCCTCTGCTCTGCCTTTCAGCCTCCCACTGAATCTAAGCTGAGAGACCAAAAAGGGTGGAGGTCATTTGACAGTAGTGGATCTTGGAGATAGATTCAGACTTGGGATAGACTCAGGGGACTGTGTTTGCAGATGGACAGCATCAGAAGCTGGTCTGCAGGACCAAGTGTACAGAGAGAAGTAAAAAAGAAGAGGCGAGAAACAACTCTGGCTTCAGAGTTCTCTGGTTTTAGACCTTCCTTCTTGTTCTTGGATCCTGCTAAAGACATGACATCCTTACTGAAAAGCCCAGCCACCTAGCCAGGTTGTAAAAGTCTACTAAACAGATCCTAGCATCTCTCACTTTAGATGCACACTGCACATAGTAGGTGCCTACTACATGTGGGTGGAATTGATTTCATCTGTAATGATGAATTTTTATGGCTTTGTGTGGCTGAACTATGGTGCTCAATGTTTTGATCAACCTTTAGTCTAGGTTTTACTGTGAAGGTATGTTGTAGATGTGATCAACTTTTATGATCAGTTGACTTTAAGCAAAGCAGATTGCCCTTCATAATATGGAAGGACCTCAAAAAAGCCTTAAGAACAAAACACTGGTTCCCCAAGAAGAAATTCTGCCTCGAGGCTGTAACATAGAAATCCTGCCTGAGTTTACAACCTGCTGGGGTGCCCTACAGATTTTGGATTTGCCAGCCCCCACAATTCCATGAGCCAGTTTCTTTCTTTCTTTTTTTTTTTTTTTTTTGAGACAGAGCCTCAAGCTGTCCCCCTGGGTAGAGTGCCATGGCATCACAGCTCACAGCAACCTCCAACTCCTGGGCTCAAGCGAGTCTCCTGCCTCAGTCTCCCAAGTAGCTGGGACCACAGG
>CAUYQV010123713.1:0-10799 GCA_963574575.1 Galagoides demidoff | reverse complement strand
CTTTAAATCATTTGACTTATGCTCCAAAGTAACTGTAATTTAATGTTGATAGTATAGCAAATGATGAATAGCTTTAATTGTATGTTTAAAAGTCTACATATGTTCACGTGCTTAAATCTGGGTATCAGATTTTAAGCAGTTCTTGAAATATATGAATGTCTCCTTAATATACTGGTTACAAAGAAAAAAAAAAGAATGAAAATATTTTTTATTCCACTGTACAATGTATTTGAGTTTTCAGCTAAGTGTTACGATAAAAGAGTTAAAAGCTTTTTAAACATTTAAGAGTTTATAAAGTAAAAAATTATACTAAACTAGGGTCAATTGATTATTGAGGAAAAAATTTATTAACCTAGTGTAGCCTGAGTGTTTAATGTTTATGATGTCGACCGCTATGCACAATAATGTCCTAGGTCTCCACATTCACTCCCCACCCACTCACTGACTCACCCAGAGTAACTTCCAGTCCTGCAAGCGCCATTTATGGTACGTGTCCTACATAGATGTCCCATTTTTTAGCTTTTACATATTTTTAATGCACTTTTTCTATTTTAGTTATGTTTATATGCACAAATATTTGCCATTGTGTCACAATTGCCTACAGTGTTCGCTACATTCCGTACAGGTGTGTGGCCTGGGAGCAACAGTCTGTACCATCTAGCCTAGGCAATGCAGTAGGCGAAACCATCTAGGGTTGTATAAGTAAGTACTCTGCGATGTCTGCAGGAGATGGAAGTGCCTAAGCATACATTTCCCGGCAGTATCCACATCATTAAATGATTGGATGTAGAAAAAAAATTTCAGTTTAAAAGAAATATTTTTTGTAGAAATGTAACTCTTCTCTGTAAACAGGAAAAATTTATCAACAAGTTCATTCTAGCTTCTTGGAACCCAATTGTTTCAAACTTCTCCTTTTTAAAGATGGGCTTTGCAGTCTTTGGGAGTGGTTCCTCCAGAAAAAAGCGAGACTGTGCTTAAAAGATAAACTTAAGTCTCCACCTCTGAAGATACTAAAAAACTGTTTGCAATATATATATGGATACTTACTCATTTTCTTTTTCATCTCACAGTGGTTGTAGAAAGTACTGGAGTCTGGTCTTAGTCAAGGTCAGTTATCACATAGAAAGAACTTTACATTACGGGAATAACAGTGACATGGGCTGCCTCTTGAATGGAACTTGGACTTGATTTTACGTTCCTTGTGGGAGATCTGCTTAGAATTTATTCTTGCACTAGAAGAAGAGCTTATTGAATGATCCTTGCCACTCTGAATAGAATACCATGATATAGAAATAAATCCTCGCCAACATTTATCTTTTAAAAATCCAAGAAGTTTACATAGCTCATGTCATTGACTTTTTTTTTTTTTAACTTATGACTCTCTGATGATAAGGAATATTTGAATTTTAATGATCAAAGAGACCTTACGGATGATCTTGTCCAGTGACTTCCCAAACTGGCTGTGCACAGTGTTTAGAATAATAGAGATTACTGGATCCCAACCCACAACCAGAGTCCAAAAAATTTCTATTGTTCAGTGTATTAGTCCTTTCCGGCTGCTATGCCTCCCATAGTCTGGGTGGCTTATAAACAACAGAAATATATCTCTAAGCATTCTGGAGAGTGGGAAGTTCAAGCTTAAGGTGCTGGCAGATTCCATGTCTGGTGAGAGCCCCCTTTCTCATAGATGGTGCCTTCTCACTATGTCTTGTCATGATGGAGGGGAAGACTGACCTTACTTGTGCCTCTTTTATAAAGGCACTAATTCCATTCACAGGGCTCCACCTTCACAATGTAACGACCTCCCAATACCTTCACATTAGAGGTTACAATTTCAGCATATGAATTTTAGGGGGACTGAAACATTCAGACAATAGTGTTTGATAACTAGATCACCTGTTTATAGTCAGAAAAACAAACACCACATTGAGACTCTCAGAAGAGATAATTTAATACGAGAAATTGGTTTCACAGCCTTAGAGGATCTAAAGTGTGACAAAAGAACCTGGAAGGAACCCAGAGATAATACCTGCAAGAGGGGTCACCACCACTCAGAACTATGGAACCAAAGAGAAGAAGCTGGGACCACCAGGACCCAGAAGCTCAGAGGCAGGGCCGCCATGAGCTGATGCTCACCCCGAAGGAAGAGCACTGCTTAGTTACTGCAGGGTGGCTGTGATGAAACTGGCTCTGCAAATGCCCAGATGAAGGAAGCAGCCTGTTCCAGATTCCTGGTAATATCCCTTTCCTCAATTTTCATCAGATCTCCCTGATTCTGTTTCAACACTGATTTTACTGTTTGGCACCATAGTCCATCTTATAAACTACCATAGATCACTTTTCTGGTGGGCAGGAAAACATATCCCCACAGCATATTTAGACCTCACCAGGCCTTGTATTTTTTTTTAAGTCACTTTCCCAGAAGATATTTCTGAATTTCAGAACCAATCCGAGGTTACCTTCCTTCTATTTACGTTCTTAGGCCCTAAATCCTGCCCTGAGGTGTAGGTCACTGGGTGTAGGGTATTTTCCTTTCTATCTTTTCCCCTTTCTTTTCTTCTCTTCCTGCTTCCCTCTCTTTCTTCTCTTTGTTCTTCTTTTTCTTTTATTTATGGATTTTCCTATTCGTTTTAAAATCAAAACCCTGTGTGTGTGTGTGTGTGTGTGTAAGAAAGAGAGGTTGCGTGCTCTAAGGGGGTTTTCCAATATTTACTTTATAAAAAGAAAACTTTAAAATTTTTCTCTGACTTTTAATGAAAGCCAAATGTTAGAAATAGTAATTAAAATGTTTACATTAAAGTGGATTGCTAGATCTCCACTGTAGCCAAGCCTGGCAGGTTGTGATAAATTAGAATGAAGCACACAGGCTGATATTCCTTCCCTAAAATGCCTCCGTGTCCAGAGAGCAAACCCTCTCCACCCCGTATTGTTTCAGATCGGACAAACTGAGCAAACAAAATACCTCCCAACATAGCAAAATGCCTCCCATATCACAAGACACTGGGAGTTGCGGTCAGTGGGAGAGGATGGCTTTGGAGAATATTGAGGTCAGGATTTAGAGGTACAGCTCGATCTCTGGGCTTCTACCAAACAATCCTTCTTGTAGAGAAGTAGCACCCTGTGCCATCCAGGTGACAATCGTTAGGCCTTAACCATTGTCCCAGATATCACCAATACATTTCAGAAAGGAAAAATGAAGGGGAAGAGAGGAAGCTTTTCTGGCATATTTTTTTCTAAATGTCCTTATGCAAAAAGCTCTCCCGGACCCCAAAAAGCACTTGTGTCAGACAGTCCTGAATGAATAAATCTTCTCTAGTCTAAAAGCTAATCATTTGGAAAGTTTCCATACCCTCTGGTGTCACAAGCATCTGGCAACATATCTCTGGAGCCCTCCTACAATTCCTCCACGCAACAAAGCAGAGTAGCACCTTCTCAGTGAAATAAAAGAATCGCCAGTGAGCAAACCTCACTGATGGCCTCCCGTATTTAAATAAGACCTTCCGACAAGGAGTAAATCGTTTGGTGTTACACCAGAATTTGCAATGTGTTTGGAAACTGCCATGCAGAGCAGGATATGTAAGGATTACCTGGGAGTCTGAAAAATACTAGGCCACACCTAGAGACCTGCAAGGGAACCGGCATGTTGAAAGCCTCCACGCACACTCCCTTCCAGTAATTCTAATGGACAGCTGCATTAAGAACCTCTGACGGCTGAGGAATGGCTGGTTTTTGAATTCTGTGTTTTCATTGTTACGGAGTTTTCTTTATGTGGTGCATTGACTTCAGCATCTTACTTGGCCAAACAATCTTCACTTAGTATTGCAGAATTAGGTGCCGGGGACTGTCGTTTTAAAATGATCTTTATGACTGCAAATAACTGTTGTGTATTTGGAGTGTTCTGAGTTTCTCTAATGGTAGCTAGGTTCTTCAAGAAAAAAAAAAAGATACTTAAACTTGATTACTTTGGAAATATCCAGGTAGGTCTTAACACAGGCATCATTCTGAGGAGAATGTTGGGTACTTTAAAAATCTATTTGTAATTATATTTTAAAAATAGCGAGATTCATTTTCAGATCTTAGAGGATTAGAGGGCTTTTTTCTCTTGAGGAAATTTAAGAAAAATGGCACAGTCTTTAGTCTGGCTAGAGTGTGTGCATGCGTCTGTGTGTGTGAGAGAGAGAGAAAGCAAAAAAAGAGAGAGAGATGGGATTCTTTAAAAAAGAAAATAAATTATCAGGAATAGCCACACTGGTATAAACATGAAAAAAATATATAGCCTTATGACAGTAAGATCCATACAAAAATAATCTGTGTTCATGTTTCTTCTGCTGAATTTAGGGCAGATTAATTTTTTTAAAAAACCTGCCAATATGGCAATGCTTAGGCAAGCCAAGAAAAAATTCTCTCCCCCACACCCCACTGCCAAAAAAAGTCACAATATTTTCAAATTCCACTTCAAAAGCTATACGAGAGCAAAGACCCTGAGGAAACTTGAGAGAATTTAAAAGGTAATTTTTTTAATTGAATACTTTCTTTCTCTTAAGATTGCTGCTAAACAAGAAACTCAGTTAAGTTCTCCCCCCTTGTCTGTGCACGTTTATTCTTGTGCTGTAAATAAACTGGATTGTGCAATCCTCCCAACAGAACACTTTCCAACGTTAAGTGACCTTTTCTGGTGATAATTAGGTCAAATAAAGAATAATTTTACAACAAAACATACATATTATCTTTTATTCTCATTCTGTGTACTGTCTCTTATGTGTCCAAATACAAAAAAGCTCTGGGTCTGAACATAATCTGGAGTCAATTCTCCTTGTAAGGACTATATTCCAGTTCTTCATCAATAATTAATATTCCAGACAAGATCATTTTCCATTGATTTGTCAAGAAATCAACAGTGCATTCTTTTTTGGGCCGGGGTTGGGTTTGAACCTGCCTCCTCTGGCATATGGGGCCAGCACCCTACCCTTTTGAGCCACAGGTGCCACCCTTTTTTTGCAGCAGCAGCAGCGCAATCTTATCAAGCTTCTATCACTCTATAGAAAGAGAAAAACAAATCGTGAGTGAAGTAAGGCAAATTGAGACAAAGCAGCACCAGAGATAGAAAAGAAAGGCATCAGTGGACAGAGCCCTTAGGAAGTTTTCTCTAAAATTAGCTTTAACTTTTTAATATCCACGTATGATTTTGTCTGTTTGCCTTAACAGCTGTGCTTTCCACGCATTACAGCCCATCCCCAAACGTCATCATCCATAGTAAAGCTTGTAACTCACACTGAAACTCAAGTCCGATGCTGTACCGTCCCGTGAGGTTAATTTGGAAAATGATGCTTTAGCTATATGATGAAAACTGCAATGCTGTAGGCCAATGAATCAATGTCACATGGTGAAAAAGAGCAAACTCTGGAGCCAGGAGGATGCGGGTTTGATATTGTTTTCACAAGTAACTATGAAGTGTCATTTTACCCTTCAGGACCTCACTTTCCTTATCTGCAAAATGGGAACAGTGATACCCACCTTGCAGAAATACTATGTCTTTTGCCAGGATTAGGGATAATACACA
This sequence comes from Galagoides demidoff, assembly GCA_963574575.1. Lineage (NCBI taxonomy): Eukaryota > Metazoa > Chordata > Mammalia > Primates > Galagidae > Galagoides > Galagoides demidoff. The sequence goes on along the minus strand of CAUYQV010123713.1, from coordinate 5,239 downwards.
GAGTGTCCCCCCACCCCTCGCAAAGTATACACATTTTACAAAAGAAAAATCTGTATTAAAATTGTAATACTTGATATATACCAATAACAAAAGACAAATGCAAGTCACGTTGAGTGCCTCTTATAATTGCAGAAGTCAAATGTGACTTGAGTTATTACAAACTTAATACAATTTTTTTCCTTTCTTAAAATGTGCCTACATTGTTTTGGCACCCTCTGTGTATGTAAATAGACTTATTTGCTACTGTCTAGCCTACAGAAGGTGCTTAATACATGGTAGCTTGCTACTAATTTTTACTGCTCCTGTGAAGAAAAGTAGCTGGGTACATGGCTTATAGAAGTTACCACATAAAATTAATCAGTTGCTTCTTAAATATCTTTGTCTAAATTATGTAGTCATATCCTTTTCAATCTACCATATAGATCTCAGTTAAACTTACAGTTAAATAAGAGGATTAACCAGATTAAAAGTAATATAGAATCACATAAATGCACAAAAATATACAATGAGAAACGCTTTAAACAACATGAGCTTGGATGAAATTGAGTTTATCTGGCAGAGCTTGAAAAACAGTAAAGTAAAAGCAGACTTTATGGACACTGTTTTCTCTTCCCGGCTGTCCCACTTGGTTGGGACATGAGACCAGACACAGGCAATCACCAAAACCAGTAAGCAAACAAGAACTTCATTCGGGCTCTAAAAGAGCCAAGTGACGGGAGGTGCCAAAGGCTGCAAACCAAAAGGTGGCTGAGGGCTGAGAACCAGGGAGAGTAATCACACTGATGAGCAAGACAGGTTGAAAAAGAGGGAAAGAGAAAGGGGAAGAAAGAGAGAAGAGAGGGACCGATCAAGGCTGATCAAAGGCACCTTTCTTACCCTGGATGCCTTTTTAAATTGTTTTCTATGGTAAAATAAAACACAGAAACCAAACCCACACAAATTCATAGCTTCATGAATTATTATAAGGTGAACATCCAGGAACCACACCCAGCTCAAAAAACCAGACCTTTACCAGCATCCCTGAAGTACTTCCATATACCCCATCCCTCTTTCCAGAAGTAACCACAGTCTGATGAGCACCAACTTCCTTCTCTTTCTTTCATAGCTTTGTCACCCAAGGATGCACTCTAGGCACTCAGATTAAGACTTGCCCTTTATAAAATTGATTTGTCTCTTAAGTTACTTGTAGTCAGAAACTTTTTCTCCACCTCCCCCCTTTTGTTTTTTTGCAATTTAAATGTTAAAAAAAATCAGGGCATTTGACATGAAGCGTTTCCCACAGTCTAGATTTTGCTAATTGCACACTCGTGACACAGTTCAGTATTTCTTCTGTTCTCTGTACTACTTGCAAACTGGCAGCTGGATCCAGAGGACTGATCAGACTGAGGTTCAATACCTTTGGCAAGTCCTTAGGGATGTGTGTGTTCCTTCTTTCATCAGAGGTACCTGATGTAGCTCTTTATGTGATGATAGTAGCCTTTGATGCTTAATGCTTGATCCACTAATTAATTAGGGATTACATAATGATAATATTGTAATTATACCATTTCTTGTATGGTCACCGACTAGAATAATTTTAAAAAGAAATACTTCTCTCATGTATTTTAAATTATCCAGTGATATTGAAAGACAGAATCATTGCTTGATCCTTTCCTTTCACTTGCCAGTTTTCAAAATAATAAATTGATTCTCTATCACTCTCTGTAAATGACTAATTAGGGTTTTTTCCATATTACTATGAATTTATTAATTTAACACATTTGATGGTTCTGGCTGCTTCTATCAGACTGCTCCCATGTGCAATGAGCTGCCCTTACAGTGCTTTAAAGCCAGTGGCTGATACCTGATGTTAAGATAAGTATTTATTTCTCACCCTTTTATTTATTTGTACCATCAGAAAATTGGAGCTGGATAGAGTTGCTAATCCTTAAAAATAATCACCTTGATAAAAACTAGTTTTATGAACCTGGTCTTTACATTTGTGCTAAATAAAATGGCAACTCTTCCAGATACTGGAAAACATACACCAGCACAAATGCGTCCTAAGTTGATCACTCTCTAAGAAATGTGCATAATTTCCGACTTTACTGAAAATAAGTAAGTAATTAATTAAACCCTAGCTCCTGGGAGTCATGGCAAAAGAAGCCATCCAACTAGCAGGGGGAGTGCAAGTTAACTTGACAAGTCCAATTTCTCAAACTCTGTTTTCCTGTTGTTGAAATCACTGATAATATTTTGGAGAGAAGGAAGATAGTAGGAACAAGACAGGACATATATCTGTGCTACTTTGCTTTCTGTTACATGCAAAGGAACTACACTAATTCTTAACACAGAAAAAATACAGCAGTAAGAGAAAGAGTATTCTCCTGAATTCCATCAAGGCTTCTTTGCTCAGAATTCAATACGTTATTGTCCACAACTTGATTGATAACTGCCTTGAAGGATTCAGAAGGCAGAAGATATGATTGCCTTACTTTTCATAAATGTAAAAAAATAGAGACAACCAGAGGTGACATGAATTCCCTAAGGTTACCTCAGTTCAAGAGTAGAGACAAAAGTTCCTGTTAGTCCTCCAAACCCCATCCTGGCTTTTCTCATGCGACCTTAGTCAATGACAACTTTTTTAAAAGGGAAAGGAACTTACAAAAGCATTTTGTAGTTTTTCTCCTTGTCTTTACTAATAATGATCCAGTCAAGGCAAGAACAAGAGCTTGGGAATTCAGAGCATCTGAGCACACCCTGATTTCTTTGCAAATTTTCCTCTGGGGTTGGTGCTTTAATTTTCAATCAGTCTGGGTCAATAAAGTATGGTTGTCAGTGCCATTGTTGACTCTCACAATTTCTTGTCTCAACCTCACAGCTCCTAGAGCTTGGGGCTTGGGGTCAGTGGCAGGGGTTTTGATTTTGGGCTTTCTGTGTTTGCACAATAGGGCAAGTCAATATCACTCTAGTATCAGCGAATTCTGGCCTAAACTGATCTATCAGCTTTGTAGACAAATGAAGACCTTGAAGGATGGAAAGAGGGTCTCTGGAAGTCTCCCCTGCTTTTCCCTTTCTTTGAATCTACAGACTCTCATTTGCTCCCCACAGAGATCCAAATACAGCTGAATAAAAAAGAAAGAAAAGTCACATGAGAAGAATGGAATGCTCTTAACAATATTTTTAGGCTGCAATGTATACTGAATTCCATTCACATGGTTCTGCGGGAGACTTGGCGCATCTTCACAGAGCATGCCCCAACTCCTGCTTATTGCAACAAATATGTACATTTCTCAAGGACTGACAGTAATTAAAAGGAAAACCAACCTGGAAGCCCTTTGCATATGATTTTTGAGGCAGGCTTTCCCTTTTACTTTTGTCAACATGTGCTTTAGAAAAAGGATGATAAACCAGTGTTAGAAAGTTCAAATCTTCCTCCAGTTTGACAGACTCTCAATTGTGCACCTAATTCAAACCAGTTTTGGAGATCATGGGGCTACTTCTAACTTTCTTTTTTTTTGCAGTTTTTGGCTGGGGCTGGGTTTGAACCCACCACCTCCAGCACACGGGGCCGGCACCCTACTCCTTTGAGCCACAGGCACTGCCCACAACCTCTAACTTTCTAAGAGGTTAATGAAAAGACTGAAAAAAGTTTCTAAACAATCCACAATTATTTTTAAAGAAGTAGAATTAATATTGAAATCAATAATTGTTTATGAAAAAATCCATAGAGACACGATTTAAATAAATGAGGACTCTTGGTAGTGACCGTAAATGAATGAGTTCTGTTCTTGTTTTTATTGCACTTAAAGGGTGCAGGTTTCCACTTGCACCTTCATTTGCCTTTTTCCATGAATCTAATCTCACTATCCCACACTGATAAACAACAGGGCCTCCTGAAGCCTGTTCTTTCCAAGACCAGGAGTTTTCAACCCAGGGGCAAGTCTTTAATCACTTCTGAGTATTCTGAAACGCCCACGTCTGCTAGGCTTATTTGTCTGAGTGGAGTATGGAGTTAATGAAGGCAAGGTCATTGATTCATTCTTACTTGAATCCTGGTAATCTTATCCTGCTATGTGTTCACTGAACACATCCTCATGGAATCCATTCCATGGCATTGTAAATCCATTAGTCACTAAAAGAAAAGGGGTGGATGGTGATGGAGACACACTATCTGTCTTAAAATCCTCAGGCACTTCATAGGTATGTATCCTTGGGTGAATAACTTAAGTTTCTTGGTACTTCCATTTCCTTACCATATAATCAGTGTAGTTATATAGTGACAGCAAGACTTCATAGGGATTTAATGAGATTGTCCATGTAAAGTGTTTAACACAGTGGTAGGCACATAGAGAATACTTAATCAATGTTAGTTTTATGTTAGTTAAATTTAATGCTGTTGGTATTGTTGTTGTTACTATGATTGCGATTGAACAACATCTCAAAGCACATGCCTTCTATGGTGCTAATTTTATACACGTGTCATGCTCTGGATTCCTTTGGCACTGGTATACATTGGCTGTAAAACTCAGATCTACAGGTGCTTAGACTCAAGAGAAGTTAACACACCTCCATGAAAGTGCAAGGCAATCAGTAAACCTCCTTTCTCAAAGCCACTACACATATCACACATTGCGATCAGTCAACACATCTGACATATAAGCAGCAAATAAGTTATTGGTGCTCCACTGTGACTCTTCATCCACTGAGGATATCTTCTCTCCTACTGATGAAGCATACACAGATGTTTAATAATGGAAGAGTGTGGTACAATTCAAGATATTAAAAAATGATAGCCTCCTCTTCTAACAAATCCAGAGTGTACTATTTATTGTTCTTTGCCTTTTAGGAAAAAATGAGGGGCTGACTTTTAAAAGCTTTATTTTGCTTTGCTTTCTTTTCTTTTCTTTTTTGTTTTGTTTTGTTTTGTTTTTGAGACAGAGTCTCACTTTGTCACCCTCGGTAGAATGCTGTAGCATCACAGCTCACAACAAGAGAGAAGATTGTTCAATCGCAATCATAGTAATAGCAACAATACCAACAGCATTAAATTTAATTAACACAAACTCTTAGTCTCAAGTGATCCTCTTGCCTCAGCCTCCCAAGTAGCTGGGACTACAGGTGCTGACCACAACACCCAGCTATTTTCAGAGACAGGGTCACACTCTTGCTCAGGCTAGTCTGGATCCCGTGAGCTCAGGCAATTAACCCACCTCAGCCTCCCAGAGTGTTAGGATTACAGGTATGTTTTGCTTTCTTT
>CAUYQV010123710.1:0-13117 GCA_963574575.1 Galagoides demidoff | reverse complement strand
AGACTCCTAGGATTGGAGGCTCCTGTAGCTCAGTTATCAGGGCACTGGCCACAGACACCAAGGATGGTCGGTTTGAATCCAGCCTGGACCTGCTGAGCAACAAAGACAACTGGAACCAAAAAATAGCCAGATATTGTGCTGGGTGTCTGTAGTCCCAATACTTGGGAGAGTAAGGCAAGAGATTTGCTTAAGCCCAAGAGTTTGAAGTTTCTGTGAGCTGAGATGTCAGGGTACACTACCCAGGGTGATAGCTTGAGACTTTGTCTCAAAAACAAACAAAGAAATAAAAAACTCCTAGGATAATCTGTAACATATAGATTAAATTGTTGTCTGGTAGAAAGACTTAAAGCAAGGGCCTGTAAAAGAGCATTTTTCAGCTGTTGAACTGCCTCCAGTTCCCATTCTAGAGTGACCAGGAACTCTATGAGCATTTTTAAATAAGAAATAGAGTGTTCTAGCTATTTCACTACATCCAGAAATACAGACACTGCAAAAGCCTGAACTTCCTAAGAAGCCTGGAGAATTTGAGATTTGGGTTAAGCCAAAATTGGTTCTATTCTTTCTTTGCTCAAAGGCTCTCTTACTGTGTGAAAGTTGGAGGCTCAAATAGTGTACTTCAGGCACATATAATTGGGCTTAAGCCTTGGAAACCTTGTACCCACAATCAGCTAGAAAGTTTAATAGAGCTTAGGTAGCTTTGTGGCATTCCTCTGCATCTGGTGCTTCCAGAAGAAGCATCTACATACTCTCTTCCAGTTACTTTCATACTTTTTTTATTCTTCAATGATTAACTTTCTGATTTAGAAGCCTAATCTACTACCACTGCCTTTAATTGCTCTGGGTATTCCTTAACCCCTTTTACAGTATAAATTCAGTTCTCATCATCTACACTCCATAACTTATGAATGACAAATCAGCTCTTTCTCATGCTCATTTTTTTTTCCTCTAACCTGCAGCAACATCTTCCTTTCTAAAACTCTACTTCTGAACCTCACTGACTTGAATACTCTGGTTCTAACACCCATGTAACTTTTCTTCCAATTTTCTGCACTTCTCCAACAATCTATTTGATTTGCACATTTTTACCTTCCCTACTTGTTGATGCTTTCCTCTTACCCATTTCTAAAATACTTCTACCAGCCAGGCACTCACACCTGTAATCTTAGCAGTCTGGGAGGCCGAAGCAGTTGGATCCTGTGGCTCATTAGTTCAAGACCAGACTGAACAACAGTGAGACCCCTCCTTTACTAAAAATAGAAAAAACTGATGAGCGCCTATATTCCCAGCTACTCAGGAGGATGAGGCAGAAAAATAGCTTGAACCCAAGAATCTGAGGTTGCTGTGAGCTGGGCAATAGAGTGAGACTGTCTCAAATAAGTAAATAAATAAATAATAAAATACTTCTACTTTCCACCCCATTTCCCATTTGAAAATTTCATAATTTTTCAAAATAGTCTATCTTCCCCTCTCATTCTTTTTTTTAAATAAAGAGTCTCCCTCTGTTGCCCCAGCTAAAGCTAAAGTACAATGGTGTCATCATAATTTATAGCAACCTCAATCTCCTGATCTCAGTCAATCCTCCTGTCTCAGCCTCCCAAGTGGTTGAGACTATAGATGTACACCACCATGCTCAGTTAATTTTTCTATTTTTGGTAGAGATGGGTTCTCATTATGTTGCTCAGATTGGTCTCAAACTCCTGGCCTCAAGCCTCCCACCTCAGCCTCCCAAAGTGCTGGGATTATAGGCATGAGCCACTGTGCCTGGCCTTCTTCTTAACTACTGAAATGTACACTGCTGTGGGGAACTACATTGTTGCTCTGTCTGTCATTGTAATATCTGTTGATTAACAAATCAGCAAGAACCTTGACATTTAGATCCAAAGAGTATAAATGTGTAGCAAGTTTGAAGAGGTCAAACTGTCAACTATTTTCTTTTTTTTTGAGACAGTCTCACTCTGTTGCCCAGGCTAGAGTGCCATGGCATCAGCCTAGCTCACAGCAACCTCAAACTCCTGGACTCAAGTGATCCTCCTGCCTCAGCCTCCCAAGTAGCTTAGACTACAGGCGTGAGCCACCATACCAAACTAATTTCTTCCATTTTTAATAGAGACAGGGGGTCTTGCTCTTGCTTATGCTGATCTTGAACTCCTGAGCTCAAGGGATCCTCCTTGTCTCCACTTCCCAGAGTTGCTAGGATTATAGGCATGAGCCTACCCCACCCAGCCACTGGCAACATTTTATGTCCCAAAGCAAGAGGTGGGGAATACAGTCTATGTGTATTGATTAGAACTGAAATCCTGATTTAATTAATTGTTAATTTACTTTTTTTTTAAGTTTCTTTCTCAAAGCAGGTAAGAAACACCCATTACTGTAAGAAACAAAATTCTTCTGCCTTTCCCCTACTACATTCAATGAGGGGGAAAAACAGAAGAGTTCAAAAAGAAAAACATAGATTTCATAATTGCTTGCCCAATGTAAGCATTTTTAAGGCTCACATTATTCTCTTACATTTCTATCCCTATTCATCTCTCTATACAAGAATAAATGTATACCTTCCAGTAGCTGGAATCAAAATAATCTTCACAGAACAATTTTAAGAACTCATATACAGGCTGGGCATGGTGGCTTATACCTGTAATTCTAGCACTCTGGGAAGCCAAAGCAGGTGAATTGCCCTGAGCTTAGAGGTTCCAGACCAGCTTAAGCAAGGGTGAGACCCCATCTCTAAAAATAGTTGAGCATTGTTGCAGGCGCCTGTGGTCCCAACTACGTGGGAGGCTAAGGCAAGAGAATTGTTTGAGCCCAAGATTGGAGGTTCTCTGAGCTATGATGCCACAGCACTCTACTGAGGGTGACAAAGTGAGACTCTGTAGTCCCAATTACTTGGAAGGCTGAGGCATGAGAATTGTTTGAGCCCAAGAGTTGGAGGTTCTCTGAGTTATGATGCCACGACACTCTACTGAGGGTGACAAAGTGAGACTCTGTTTCAAAAAAACAAAAAACAAAAAACTCATAGACAATGTTTTTCTTAAGTCAAGAGCAAATGACTGAATAAATTCCATGCATTTATATGAGAAACAACTAATATTGATCAATTAATCAAAAGATTCTTTGTCCATGAAAATACACGCCAACAACATACACTTAACATTACTAGGAAAAGGGTACCCTGATGCAAGACTCAACAGCTACATATCTTTAAACTAAAATGAAAAATTGTGTTTCCAAAAGTCATTGATCTCTTATATACAGTGCACCTTACATTCTGAACAGGATTCAGGAATGCAAAATTGATCTTGAATGTCTAACCAATTAAAATGTGAATTATATAAAGTATATTATACAAATGTTGATGTTAAATTCTCCCACACATCCCCACCTTACTCCAGGATTATCATATTTATTAAAGTAGCAGAAGATATGACATTAACAGACTAGTCAGTAATAATTATAATTTGTGCAAAGAGGAAAAATACTTAATAAGACACTCAAATAAAATGATCAAATTTATTTCTCAGGAATAGAGGGCACACAAGAGTCTTAATTAGGACAAATTTAAGGTGCTCATTAGAAAACATGGGCTATCTCATCAGATAGGAATTGAGTTTAAACTCTATGTATTCTACCACTAATTAGGTGTTGATCTTGAACAAATATCTTTACCTCTGAGTCTCAGTTTCTTTATCTATAGAATAAAAATAATAACCCTTGCTTCATAAAGTACTAAATAAAATTAATTAAGTGAAATACTTAGAAAATACTTAAGCACATACTAAGATCTCTATAAACTGCATTCAATCCAAAAAGACCTAGACATTTTTACAGCTAACCTATTTCAAAACTTCCAAGGAAGAGATAATTGCCACATGAAAAGATGGAAAGCTCTCTCATATGCACACTCTCCTGCACTCTCTCTGTTTTTTGACAAAGCTAGCATATTCAGAAACCAAAACCTGAAAAAGATAATACAAAAGAAACACTAAAGGTGGGGGCGGTGGCTCACACCTGTAATTTTAGCACTCTGGGAGGCAGAGGCAGGATGATCTCTTGAGCTCAGGAGTTGAATATCAGACTGAGCAACAGAGAGATCATGTCTCTAAACTATTAAGAGTGTAACTGTCTTATCATAACAAATAAGTAAGCAAGGTATAGATGTGTTAATCAGTTTGATGTAAGCATTTCACACTGTATAACAAATCAGTACACTGTACCCCATAAATGCGTCAATGTACACAGTTATAATTTAATAAAGAAAAAAATAGGAAACATTAGCTGGCATTGTGGTAGGTGTTGATAGTCCAAGTACTTGGGAAGCTGAGGCAGGAGGATCACTTGAGCCCAGAAGTTTGAGGTTGCTATGGGTTAGGCTAATGCCACAGCACCCTAGCCTAGGCAACAGAGCAAGACTGCCAGAAAGAAAAAAAGAAAAAGAGAGAAAGAGAGGAGAGAGAGAGACAAAGACATACATGAAAGATCAGTTTCATATAGAAAATCAAGGAGATACTACTACTTTAAAGCTTTAAAGAGATATGCTATTATCAAGTTGCCTTTATCCCTAAGACAGCAATTGTTTAGTGAAATCTACTAGGAAAACTTCTAATACAATTCAACATTCAATACATAGAAGACAAACCATATAATCATCTCACTGTATAGTACACAGCATATGATTAAATGTAATATTTATCTCAGTTCCCCCAAGATATAAAGAAATAGAAAGCTATTTTTTTCACATCCCATAAATAAAAATTTTGAGGGCACAGCAGTGAAATTCTAAAGGCACCTTCATTTAAGTGAGAAGCCTAATGTGCTAACTACCCATTGCTATAATTTAACATTGTTCTAGATATTCTGATCAATGTAAAAAAATTAAATATAAGGATTTAATGTTAGCAAGAAGACAAAATTATCATTACAAATGCTATAACTGAGTTATTACAAAACTCAATAAAAAGTATTCAAATTAAGAATTTCATAAGATAAGCAGTTAAAAAAACAGTATATGAAAACCACCAGCTTTTCTAGGGTCTATCCAGTAGACATAATCCTCATTACAACATGATGAAAAAAGATTCCATTCCCAATAGAATCACAAAGTTTTAAAAAAATATATCAGTTTAAATATGGGCAGAGATCACCTGAAGAAAATTGCAAACTATAAACTTCATGAAGAAAACTCAAATCTACATCTTTTGCATCACAAAAGATGACTTGAATAAATAATGATAACATTGTAGAGATATGCAACTATCTCTAGAAAATTAATTTAAATATTGGAATAGGTTCTTTTAGGATCTTAGTAAATTGCATTTTAAGGTAATCTGAAAAAAGAAAGAAAATACATGTAAAAGGAAGAAATATATGAGAAATGCTGAAAATGTTTTTAAAAAGATATTGGTAGGGATTCAGCCAAACATATAGTAAGATACATTAAAAAATTATAATTGTCCAGGAGTGTTGGTTTATACCTGTAATCCCAGTACCGTGGGAGGTCAAGGCAAGGGAATGCTTGAGGCCAGGAGTTCAAGACCAGCTTGGAAACATAGGGAGACCCCAACACCACAAAAAATTTAAAAATTAGGTGGGCAGAGTGGCATGCAACTATAGTCCCAGCTGCTCGGGAGGCTGAGACAGGAGAAACACTTTAGCCTAGGAATTTGAGCCTACAGTGAGTTATGATCAGTTCATTGCACTCAGCCTATGTGACAGAGTGGAACCCTGTTTTTAAAAAAAGTGACAATAATTAGGACAGTTTGAAATGACTGGAGCAAAAATAAACAGCCCAATGAAACAAATAGAAACCCTAGAAGAAGTCATAAAGTACTTAAAACCTCTGGGAAAAGATAATTGCTTAATAAAAAGTATTAAAATAATTGACTTGACACTATATATTAAATACATTGTAAGTACATTACAAGTGTAAGCTGTTTCTGAAAACTGTAAAATTAACAGACAAGGAAATAGAGATGAACAGTTATATAATTTGAGCATAAGAAAAGGCCTTTCTAAGCAGGCTGATAACATAAAAGAAAATGTTGATAGGTTAAAACACATTAAAAATGCTAAAAAAAAAACTTGTTAAAAAAAAAAACATCAAACACAAAATTAGGAAGTAACTTGATAAAGGCCTAATGGTTTTATATACAAAAAGCTCTCATAACTCAGTTTTTAAAAACTCCAATGTCATATTAGACAAAAGACACTAACAGACAATTCACAAATAAAATACAAATAGTAAATGCCACTAATAAACAACAGGAAAAATTCATAAAAGATATAACTTTTCAAGTCAAAATGGATGTATTTTAATTGCTAGCACTAAATATGGAAAGGGTGCTAGCACTCTCAAGCACAACTAGAAAGGATGAATATTAATTAATTCTTTCTAGAAGGCAATCTATCAATACCTATTAAAAGTATTAAAAATATTAAAATACTCATATTTTATGACTTTTGAATCTATCTTAAAATAGATACTGGCAATGTAAAGAACAATATTTTATTGACTTGGGTAAGCACTCATAATCTAGTAAGTGAAACTAAGCTAATGACAAAACAGTACACACCAAAAGAAAAATTTTTAAAAAAAAAGAGTATAGCTTCTTTGTGTTAAAAAACAAAAAGTAAATACCCATTAAAAATGACTATAAAATGCCTGTAATCCCAGCATTCTGGGAGGCCAAGGCAGGCAGATATCCTGAGCTCACAAATTCGAGACCAGCCTGAGCTAGAGCAAGACCCCACCTCTAAAACTAGCTGGGCGTTGTGGTAGGCATCTGTAATCCCAGCTACTTGGGAGGCTGAGGCAAGAGAATCACTTGAGCTGTGAGGTTGCTGTGAGCTATGACAACACAGCATTCTATGGGAGCAACAAAGTGAGACTGTGTCTCAGTAAAAATATAAAACAATAAAAATGACTATAAGAATACTCACCAAAGTGTTAAGTAGCTCTGTGTAGAGATATAAATGTTACTTATCATTTATAGTTTTCCTAGATTTTCCAAATTTCTTACAATCATTATGCTTTACAGTAGTAATTAAAATATAGAATGTTTACAATACTGCTGTGACTATAATAACAATAGTATTCAAAATCATGCTAACATTGACATTTCTACTCTTTTAGGCCACATCAAAATTAAGGATGCTTTATCTCTCCAGGTCAGATTATATTTTGATTCTTTACTCAACAATGAAAGAAATTTTTGGAACCCTAGAAGACAATCAGAAAAAACTTTACACTCCACCTTCACTTATGATTAAGTATTATGCCAAATAATATTCAGATATTAGCTATTTTGTTTTTTAGCCCCCTGCCAAAGGTAAAGCCATGAGTTAGGAGCAAGCCCTAGACCTCATACAAGCAGGATTTGGATTTCATGTACATCTAAATCTTGAACCAGAAATTTAAAAAAAAAAAAAAAAAGTGGGCCTTTAAGACTTCTTTTTATTTTCTGACATAGCCTCACTCTGTTGCCCAGCTAGATAGAGTGCCCTGGTGTCAGCCTAGCTCACAACAACATCAAACTCCCATATTTAGGAGATCCTCCTGCCTCAGCCTCCTGAGTGGCTGAGACTACAGGTGCCCATCACAATCCCTGGCTAATTTTTTTCCATTTTTAGTGGAGATGGAGTCTTGCTCTTCCTGAAACTGATCTTGAACTCCTGAGCTCAAGGGATCCTCCCACCTCTGCCTCCCAGAGTGCTAGGATTACAGGCATAAGCCGCAGTGCCCAGCCCCTTGGACAAATTCTAACCACAATTCTTCTCTATCTTATCTGGAAAACAGAGGAATGATTTTCTCCTCTAATGTGTTCATAAGGTCAAGCAAGCAGGATTTCTTCAAAGCAAAAATACTTTAAATAGGGGATTTTCAAGTGTTAAATGTTCTTTTTCCTCAGTGCTCACTGCAGATATGAAGCCTAACTCTGCAAGGGCCAAAAAGATTCTGGCAGAACTTGGCTCTCAATAATAAGCAATAGTCAAACTGCTAGTTCCATCTGCTCTTCTTGAAAAAAACAACAGAGTGTTACATGATGGTACCAGGGGTCTCAGACTCCATTTAACAAGTTTTTCTGAGGGGCATTCATTCGTACAATATTAAGATGCTTTCAGTGTTTTCTGAGTATTTCAGAGAACCAATATAGATACTTCATGATAACAACTTTGATGATGACAACAAAGAAATATACTATCTTTAACATCATATCCTTTGTTAGAGATGTTGCTTCCAAATTTGTCTTCCTTTCTTACTGAATTTCATTCACTTGTATCTCCTCAGGGACATAGTTAAAATAATTATCTCATCTTTCCTGGATCTCCTAGGAATCTCTTCCTACTTATTCTACTCTGACTTTCCTTATGCATGTTAATATGTAAACATAACATTCCTTCAAATGAAATCCTTCTGCAGTGGCTTTTATCTGTGCTTGCACATTGGAATTACTTAGAGAACTTTAAAAAAAAGAATGCAAGTAAGCTGTGGTGACAAAGTAGATCAGTGGTTTCTTGGAGATGAGAGGGAAAGATTACACAGGAACACAAAGAAACTTTTGGAGGTGATAGAAATGCTCATTATTTTTAACGTGGTAAGGGTTTTACCAGTATAAACACATGTCAAACATTAAATTGTACACTTTAAATAGGTATTTATTTATTATTATAAATAATATGCCATCATGCTCTGATGAAGCTGTCAAAATACTGATGTCCGGGTTCCACCACCACCCCCCAAATTGGTATAGGGGTTCCTGCCCAAAATCAATATTCTGAAAAGCTCTCTAGATGATTCTAAATGCAAAGCCACGATTAAGGACACTATTTAATGACAGCTAGAGCTATCATTCTCTCCCTTCTTTACTTCCGTTTTCTTAAAATGTCTCTCTTAAGCATAATACGTCTCCTTTATCCCCACTCATTCTTTCTCCTCCAAAAACTGGTTTCTAAATCACCACTCAGTTGAAGCAGTACTTGTTAATTCAATGGTCATTAGGGTTCTCTCCTTTCTTGACACTTTTTTACAACATTCAAAATTGCTAACCTGTTACTCCTCCATTTGAAAATCTCTCTACACTTATTATTGCTCCTGAAGTTCCTCTTACTTTTTAACTACTACTCCTCTATCTCTTTTTTCAGACTGTTGTTTTACCTATTTCGCTAGTTATCAGAGTCTGTTCTCTCCCTGCTATTTTTACCATGCTAAAGGCTTTCCCTGAGTCATTTCAACATAATGAAATCAATATAGCTTTGATTCAATCCCTAATCTTCTCTCTAATCCTAATTTTCCATAAGTTTCATATCCATAGATTCAAACATCTATCCACAACTTCACCTGAATGTTCTTCTCCTTCCTCAAATTCAAAATATCCAAAATAGAATTTATCATATTCCTCCCACTTATGTGTTCCTCATTTCCAGTAAATGGCATGAAGTCAAATCCTGAGTCTTGATTCTTTCTTTCTTCCCATAGGTGACCTGAACCTATCAGTTTCTATCTCACTCTGACAGCGTGAGAATCAAAACTACAAATCCAATAAATGACTTCTCATCTATCACCTTCGGTCTAATCATGTTCGCTAAGGATAGAATGCTCTGATCTGGTCTTCTACCACTTTCACTATCCTTATCTCCCACCATTTCACTACTAACCCCTGCATTGTCAATGTTCATCAACTGACAGTGTCAATTGTCAATGACTTCTCTAAACTGCCCTGGTTTCTCATGCCTTGTTGTCTTCTCATTTATATCCTTATCTTGGGAAGTTCCTTCCTTCCTATCCTGGGAAGCACCTTCCTTTTCCACTTGGCAAAACTACTATCACCCTTCAGAACTCTGGTAAATGTTCCCAACTCCACTTATATCCAAGCTGAGTTAACTATCTCCTACTCTAAACTCCCTTCCTACATTAGGCATATCTCTGTTCACACTTATCACATAGTATTTCAATTAATACTTTTCAATAATGTTCCTAACCTTTTATATATTAGATGGTAAATTCCTTGAGGACAAGAGCTGTGATATTCATTTCAGTATTCCTAGTGCCTACTCTGCCTGGAAGTTGTGCAAAATAAGCTTATGTTTGACATATAATTTCGGTTATTAACAAAATGGAACCTTGATATTCTAAAAAAGGTCCTGAATACTAAGAACTTTCCAAGATTTCTTAAGATTCATTATAAAACAAATAGTAGCCTATGGGATGCTGAATAAAACAGACTACAAGATATATTTAAACACATTGTCAAAACTACAACACTCTAAAAAGTACAACCAAGAGCAGACTTCACAAAATAGGAATACAACTAAGAAAGAAAGTACAGCAGGGATAACAGGCTGACTAGACAGTGCCTCACTGGATGTCCATATCCAAGTACTGCTAAAGCTGATAATTAACAGGGTTTCTAATCCCTCGATGGTAATTTCAATAAATCAAATAAAGATAAAATGAGCCAAATCCAGAAATTATTTTATAATTGTGTCATAGTTTTCCCCTTTGCCACTTGTTTAAATGAATTGATTATCTGAATAGCTGACTTTGAAGCTAGTATTAGCCAAGCAGATCTTACAGATGATGTTTTTTTCTTTCTTGTCTTTACTTGCACTGCAAACATGTGGTGCTTTAGACTATTAGGCACATATTCAACTTGTAAATCTTAAAATGTATTAACTTAAAGAAAAAGAAAACTTAGAAATCAGGGAGAGGCTGTGGATGCTAGCACCAGAATGTTCTTATGCAAAACAAGCCTCCCAGGACTATCACATTGACTCAAGGTTACATTAATCTTTATGACTTTATGCCGATAAGATAAAGCTGAAAATCTGAAACTGTAAAGTGCTACATGAACCAAAGAGGTGGCCTACTTGCTCCAAAAACCTACTGTGTGACCCGAAGGATAAATAATTTGCAAAAGGTCGGCTTGGCCCGACTGACTGTATTAGTCTCTGAGATAAGCAGTGGCTGCTAGTGGAAGAAACTCCCCCTACCTGAAGTGCGGAGCGACTGCCACGAGTGTGATAGTGTATTTTACCAGAGAACCGATTCTATGCAGTAGGATACCGCTTGGGCAAAATTAAAATCTTTCAGGAATGACTAAACTCTGAGAGTACAAAGCACCCATGTGCCCACTGACGGGTGAACCCTCAGTTTTGCCGAAGCGTACAAACTTGGGGTCTTTTAATGCAACAATTTTCAGCTAAAACCCCGACGATTCTCGAGTATGTTAAAATCAATCTCGGGAGAGGAATAACTCATAGAAAGAAGGGGACAGGGCTGAGGAGAAGACCTTCAGCGTAATAACCAAGGAAGGAACCGTGGTTGCTTTCCGAACCTCAATGCCGTGGGGGGACCAAAGATAGAGGCGATCATTGCTTTCAATGGGGAGCGGGAGTCAACAGTGACCATTTTGGCTGCCAGACTGGACGGACAGCGGTGGCCTTGCTGGAGTGAAGAGAGAGGGTGGGAGAGGCAGGAGCATCAGCTGCGGCCGGGTGGGATCTGCCTGGGGAGAGCCGGTTAGGGTGGGGGGCTCCCGCCCTAGGCCCACCCCGCAGAGGGGCGGCCAGTGGGCCGGAGGCGGCAGCACCCGGGTCACGCCCGGAGGCTGGACCGCTCCTCGCCTGGAAGGAAAGAGAGCTGAGTCCGCGCGCACAAGGCTGCAGGCTTCCCGGCAGCGGGCGGGCTGTGCCCAACTTCGGAGCCAGCAGCCCCCGGCCCGGACGCCCCCCGAGCCCAGTGCTGCCTCGCGCCCACCCGCGGCGCCGCACGCAGGAGCCGTTACCCCCAACGAAGCCGCCGCCCCAGGGACAAAGTCCCGGTCCCCTCCCTACCGCCGCCTCGCCCCGGCTCCTCCCTGACAAAAAAGTTATCGGTCTCCGACCGCGCTGGGGGCCCGGCGTGGGTCGCTCGGCTGGACTCACCAGAGAGGCTGCCGGAGCTCCACCTGCAGGACCTCGACTTGGGCGGCTCGCAGCGACAGCAACGGCGGCTGCTCAGCTTTCTCCTGAGTAGCAGCACCACCTGCCCCGCTTCTTGCTAGCAGAACGGGTCCCGGCGAGCCATCTTCCTCCTCCTCTCACTGACTGACAGCCCAGCCCGAGGAGCAGCCACTGCCGCCAACCACTCTGACAGGCACGACCAGGGACCCGTCCTCAGGCAGCCAACCACTACCGCCTCACGCCAGTTCAGCCTATCGTCGTTCCCCGGGGCGGGCCCAGAGCAACTTCTTAACCAATGAGATTCCTTTATTGAGGAGCCTGGGGCGGAGCCACGAGGCGGGAGGCAGGACGACCTGGATGGGCGTGGTCTGAGCAATGGGCGTGGTCGGGGGCGGGTGGAGAAGATTGTAGGGTTTGCGGTGGCCGCTAGGCGATAGGGATCAGTGAAGATCTCTTAAACTCTGAGCCCTTAGGGCTTATGACCTTCTCAGAAGAAAAACAGCCTTAACTGGAGATAGGAACTGTAATCAGAAAAGAGAAACAAATGAGTATTTTAATTTCTTGATCAGGGGAATTTACTTCTCAGTAATTCAATTCACAAGAATTTATCAAAATCTTATCAAATCTCATGAGAGGAAAAAAAGTATGTTTTTGCAAAATGGTAATAAAAATTCTTCCTCTTTACTACATCATTGTTTCTAGGCTTAGCCTGGACAAATTCCCCAATTTTATTTCCACGGCTGTTTTAATTTTTTCCCTTTTCTCTCCCTATTTTTCTCCCAAACACACACTAAATATTTTGTGTAAAGACTGCAACCTGGCTCGGCGCCTGTGGCTCAATCGGCTAAGGCGCCAGCTACAATACACCTAAGGTGGCGGGTTCAAATCCCCAGCCTGGGCCCGCCAAACAACAATGATGGCTGCAACCAAAAAATGGCCGTGTGCTGTGGCAGGCGCCTGTGGTCCCAGCTGCTTGGGAGGCTCAGGCAGGAGACTCATTTGAGCCCAGGAGTTGGAGGTTGCTGTGAGCTGTGATGCCATAGCACTCTACCCAGGGGGATAGCTTGAGACTCTGTCTCAAAAAAAAAACAAAAAAAGACCAGGTAAGATGGTGTAAGCTTCCTCCACAGGGTCTTGCACTATGTTTCTGCCCATCACATCTCTAGAAAAATATATATTAAGT
>CAUYQV010123709.1:0-61134 GCA_963574575.1 Galagoides demidoff | reverse complement strand
TTTTTTCATATGTCTGTAGGCCATGCACCTGTCTTCTTCAGAGAAGTTTCTCTTCAAGTCCCTTGCCCACCCTGAGATTGGATCACTTGTTTTCTTCTTGCTAATATGTTTGAGTTCTCTTTGGATTCTGGTTATTATACCTTTGTCAGAGACATAACCTGTAAATATCTTTTCCAGCTCTGAGGGCTGTCTGCTTGCTTTACTTACTGTGTTCTTGGCTGTGCAGAAGTTTTTAGTTTTATCAGGTCCCAGTAGTGTATTTTTGATGTTGCTTCAATTGCCCAGGGGATCCTTCTCATAAAATATTCTCCCAGGCTAATTTCTTCAAGAGTTTTCTCTGCACTTTCTTCTAGTATTTTTATAGTTTCATGTCTTATGTTTAAATCTTTAATCCAGTGGGAGTCTATCTTAGTTAATGGTGAAAGGTGTGGGTCCAGTTTCAGTCTTCTACAGGTTGCCAGCCAGTTCACCTAGCACCATTTGTTAAATAGGGAATTTTTTCCCCTCTCAATGTTTTTAATTGGCTTGTCAACAGTCAGATGACAGTAAGTAGCTGGGTTCATCTCTTGGTTCTTTATTCTGTTCCATACATCTACCTCTCTGGTTTTGTGCCAGTACCATGCTGTTTTAATCATTATCAATTTATAGTATAGTCTGAGGTCTGGTAGTGTGATTCCTCCTGCTTTTTTTTTTTTTTCTGAGTAATGTCTTGGCTATTCAAGGTTTTTTTCTGATTCCATATAAAACAAAGTATTATTTTTACGAGATCTTTGAAGTATGACAGTGGAGCTTTAATAGGAATTGCATTAAAAATGTATATTGCTTTGGGTAGTATGAACATTTTTAACAATGTTGATTCTTCTCAGCCATGAACATGGTATGTTTTTCCATTTGTTAACATTTTCAGCTATTTCTTTTCTTAGAGTTTCATAGCTCTCTTTATAGAGATATTTCCCATCTTTTGTTAGGTAAACTCCCAAATATTTCATCTTCTTTGGCATTACTGTGAATGGAATAGAGTTCTTGAATGTTTTTTCAGCTTGACTATTGTTGGTATATATAAAGGCTGCCAATTTATGAGTGTTGTTTTTGTAACCTGAGATGATCCTGCATTCCTTGATAACTTCTAAGAATTTTGTAGCAGAATCCCTGGTGTTTTCCAGATATACAATCATATCATCTGTGAAGAGTGAAAGTTTGATCTCTTCTGACACTATATGGATACCCTTGATCTCCTTTTCTTCCCTAATTGCAATGGCTAAGACTTCCACTACTATATTAAGAGCAATGGAGACAATGGGCAACCTTACCTGGTTCCTGATCTGGGTGGACATGATTTCAGTTTAACTCCATTCAATACAATTTTGGCTGTGGGTTTTCTGTAGATGGCCTCTATATGTCCTTTCTATACCAATTTTAAAAATTTTTAAGAAATGTCCTTTCTATACCAATTTTCTTAAGTGCTCTGATCATGAAGCGATGCTGGATATTATCAAAATATGCATTATCAAAATATGCATAAATTGAGAGAAGCATATGGTCTTTGGTTTTTAATTTGTTTATGTGCTGAATTATATTTATAGATTTACGTATATTGAATCAACCTTGAGACCCTGGGATAAAACCCACTTGGTCATGGTGTATAAATTGTTTGATGTGTTGCTGGATTCTGTTAGGATCTTGTTGAATATTTTTGCATCAATATTAATTAGTGATAATGGTCTATAATTTTATTTTCTTGTTGGGTCTTTTCCTGGTTTGGTTATCAAGGTGATTTTGCTTCATAGAATGTGTTGGGTAGTAGTCCTTCTTTTTCTATATTTTGGAAAAGGTTGAGTAATACAGGCACTAGTTCCTCTTCAAAGGTTTGGTAGAATTCTGACATGAAGCCATCTGGTCCTGGGCTTTTCTTTTTAGGGAGATTTTGTATAGTTGATGCTATTTCAGAACTTGAGGTAGGCCTGTTCAGCATTTCCACTTCATTCTGGCTAAGTCTTGGAAGGTAATGTGCTTCCAAGTATTGGTCAATTTCCTTCAGATTTTCATATTTCTGAGAATAAAGTTTCTTGTAATATTCATTAAGGATTGCACTAATTTATTAAACAAAATAATTCTGTAATGGCAAGAAAACACTGTGCTTAAAAGAAACAAAAACTAAAAAAAAAAAAAAAATACCTTACCTCTTGCTGCCCTCACTTACTTTCTAATGAACCATTCACACCTCATGAACAAAGTGCCTCGGCAAGCCCCACTTCTGTTTTATTATGCCATTAATAAGTCCAGTGTATCTTAGACATTTTGAAGTAAGCAAAGAATACCATTGTGTTCTACCTCACTTTTTGAGGTTTTCATATCAAGAATTATCATTTTCATTTTGCCTGTTTTCTCAAGTGACCTTAGTGTTAAATTCAATTCTTTTTAAAAAATCATATCAATAACCGCATGCCCTGAGAAACCAATTTGTGCCCCCAGAACAAAGTGAGATGTTGAAAACATGACTAACTGATGAGTACAGAAGCATAATCATGAAATGAAGCTTCAGATTCTTATTCCTGGGACTCACTCCGTTCACCATATAAAAACCATCAACAGAGAGGATCTCACTACACAAAATACTCAGGACTCTTTTGAGGATGCCAAAAATGCAGTGCCTTTGGTATACGTGTAGTTACAATATGCTTCATATCGCACTGGAAGAGCCTCCTCATGCTACTAATGGAGAAACCATACTATACATGCTCTCTTTCTTCTATGTCTCATTCTACTTTAACTTTCCAGTTCGGCATTTATTGAGTCAGTGGTGACAGGTGCATCATGATAATAGAGATGCCACTAAAATGCCTTTGTGGGAATTGGCTCAAAGAAAGGAGAAATGCATTTTACATTGGACTAAGGACTCTAACATGGACACAGATATATTTAATGCCTTCCTTGTTGATTGCTGCTGTGGCTGCTCAATACAATACTGCGGTGCTATAAAATGCAACCTGCTAACGAACTCCTTACTTGCTCTGCCAATTACTTTTTTGTGTACACTCATAATTAAGCCCATTCTGAGATTCACGTCAACCTTCTCACACGGGGATCAATATTACGTTGCAACAAAGGGGGAAAGACGATACCAGTTGTTAGTAGATTTTTGCCTGTACTTGTACAAATAAGATTAGAAGCAGCATGTAGAGTGAGCTGTGAGTACATGACATTTTCCCAATAACTGTTTTTCATGATTTTGAAGTGTGCATGAAACTCCTGCCACCTCAGATATCCTCAACCCCAGCCACATGTCACTGAGGATTCAGCTTTGGGGTTTCTTCTGCTCTCTGATACGCAGCAACAACTCTGGCACCCACAGAGCCCACCACCCAAAAAATCAATGTATTCCAAAAGAATCCAGAAATCTAAAAAAGAAATAGCCACCTTCAATACAAATGTTTAAGATTTGCATGAATTTACAGACACAATTCCCATTTTTTTTAATTTACAAACCATACCATAAACTTGCTTCGAACAGGAATTTAGAAATCAATAAAGATAAATAGATATCCACAAAATAAAACTTTATCATGTAACACACTGAGAAATATCTTTCTTTACTATTACATTTCTCATTTATAAGAACATTTCATGTTTTCCAAATATTTATTATTTGGAAAAAAATAATCATTCACATAAGATATAATGTCCTGAATTTTTAGAAGACAACATAGCTAGCAGCATACTCATGATAGATTTATTCCCTTTAACACTTCAAAAACAGTTGGAAAGTACAATAAAGTGGTTTCCATTTCCAAACAACAGCTGTGTTAAAATACCATCTATGGCTCGTGCATGAGGTCATGATACAATCACCAGAATGCATAGTCTGTGAATCAGAAACCTTTCCATCTATATTAAAGTATCTTGGGTTAAGAGAAGCTGCAGAACTTTCAATTTCACTGCTTTTGTTGGTTTTCATAAGGTTAACCCTCAGAGGTAGGGATACTTAACATCTTGAATTACAAGGATTTATACTCTTTCCTCAATGGCTGAGATTTATATTCATCAGTGTTAGAGGATGTTAGATGCATGAATGTCTATGGATCAAGATAAGAACATACACTCAAAGGGATTCTAAAGTACCCTTCAGACTTACCACTAATGCCCTTGTTGCCAGGGCTGTGTGATCTGAGTCCACACACATCCATATTAGAATGGTAAAATATTAGACGCCACATTTCTTTCATTGCTCTTGAAACAGGATAAAAGAACATTAAACATGAAATTTGTACTTAGGCAAGCTTCCATCTTTTCCTTTTTCTGAGTGCTAGTATTTAATTACAGACACCACTAAACCACATTTATGGCAAGGGTTGTACTTCAACCTTCAAAGTTACCTACAGAGAGAATGATGGGACTGCACATGTAGTGATTTTAAAAACTTGCCCAAAAGCTTTTCAACTGGAACCTTCCTTTTTTTTATTTGAAAAAAAAAAATGAAAGAAAGAAAAAGAAAATAATTCCTGAACAATTTTGGAGGGGGTTCTGTTTTTAACAAGAAGTACTGTTAAAAAAAAAAATCCCCTTTATTCTACACATCCTTTTTTTGTGCTAGGAAAATATAATATTATTCCATTTTCGAGCTCAAAAAGTAGCCACATTTTCCCCTTTTATTCTTCATAGATTTTCATCATTATTATAATGGTTATATGACATGATCACATCCCATAGAGTATAAAGTAGCTTAGTGGATATCACAACACACTTTTATGAGTAACTTGGATGTCTCTGTGTTTTTTGTCCTAAAAAATAATTCGAACTATCCATCGTTCATCCATAGGTTGTCGGATAAAATACAGGACTTCCAGTTAACTGAATTTTAGATAAACAGAATAACTTTGTAGCATAAGTATGTTTCACTATTTGGACTATATGTACACTAGAAATACAAATGTGTTTACTTAAACTTCAAATTTAACTGAGTGTTCTGCATTTTCATTTGCTATCCTTGGCAATTCTATTTAATCATTTATGATTCTTGACAGAGAAGAGAGATGTTGGAGTGTTATCTTGTAGTTTACATTGATTTGGTTAGGTTTTGATAATTTCTATTGCAGTAGAATCCAATTCATGTTTAGTAATGTCATGCAAAATCAAAAAACTAAAAGGACAAATCTGTTTAAAATATTAGAATCTTTTGCTTATCTGAAACAAGGGCGGTTTTAAAATAATGTCACTTTTCTGCTTGTAAAGGACAGTACCATGTGGGAGAATGGAGAGCTCAGGGGACCGATAATGAGATACAGGCCTTTCATTGGTTTGAATATAGCCCTAGGAGGTAGCGACTGAAAGTTTTTGCCATCTGGTCCCTGATCAGTGACTGATGTGAAGCTGTTGATTTCACTTAAAGAGAAAAAAAAAAAAAAAAGAAGAAAAGAAAAATCAAGGCAAATAACAACTGTTCTAGAATAAGTATATTTTTACTGTCTACCACGTCTCTATAACCTTGACCAAATCCCTTCACTTCCCTCACCCACAAGTTCCCCATCTTTGCAAAAGAAAATATGACAGTCGTCATCTGTCTTTCTTTCCATTCATGAATTAAACAGTCACCTAGTATTTTAAGCAAATTTTGAAGTAAGAATCTACCTTAGGGAGTTTTTCCTTCATTTTAACTGGTAACTATACTTCTCTAATTTACAATAAGTAGGAACAAACTATTCTTAATATTTTCAAAATAGTAACCATTAATATTTTACAAGACACTACTGTACCCTCAAAGTTGAGTTTCCAAGTCTTCCAACTTGTTATTCGGAAAAGCTCACAGAAAACCTGTAGAAATATTTGTACCAGTGGAGTCCTAGACCCTTACCTTCCTTTCATGTTTATTTTCCAACTTCCTCTCTGTGGGATTCTCTTTCATTTCAGTGTGGTGAAAAGAGGTGCATTGGGTTTATATAAGAAAACTTGAATTTGAGATTTAGACCTGCTATTCTATGCTGGGAAAACTTGAGAAAGTCATTTAAACTCTAAAATAAATAGCATACTTCTTGCAACCATTTATTGCAAAGATCTTCTTCTCCCTCCAAACATTAGAAAGAATGCCAACTTCATGTCTGTCTTTTAAGAAAATTTATTTGGCAATACATGACAGAAGCATTAAAGTTGATATTCTACATTAGACAGGGTGATGGAGAGAGGGGAGCAAAAGGAGAAAACTACAGAGGCTGGAAGAGCCTGATGTTTTCAGAGAGCTGTGGGCAGTCCAGAAATAATGGAGTTTGAAATACAGGGTGCAGTCAAGATTAACCCTCAGGGACTGCCACGGACCAGATCAAGGAGGGTATTGTATTCCATATTAGGGATTTTGTATTCTATTTTATAAACAATGAGAAGGTTTTTGAGCAATAGAGGAACTGTCCAAATTGAGGTTACTAGAGGGGAAAAGACCAAGAATAAAGGGAAAGAAAAGTTGCAAAGTTAGGGAAATAGTAAGGTCAAAAAGAATGAGGGCTGGAGTTAAATTAACAAGGAAGATAACAAAGGTGGCATTGGTATTGATAGTAATTAATGAGATAGACTTAGCTAGACAGTGACAAGATGGAAGTATGCAGAGAGAGAGAGAGAGAGATCCCCTGGGTTTCTACTTTGAATTACTATGTAGACACTGGTGTCATTAACAACATTTAGGAATTTAGAAATAGACATAAGTTTGAAGGGGAAGACAATATGTTGAGTTTTTAGCCTGTCAGATTCGCCACCTTTGTAGGTAAAATAGATGACACAGTCATCAGTAATAATTAGGATGTATAAAGTTCCAAGGACAAGACTGAGCCACAGACACAGATGTGGGAGTTAGACTGGGGTCCTCGGCTGTAGATAACAAAATCCACTCCAGGTAGGATAAGCAAAAAGAGACCTATTATGGGC
Organism: Galagoides demidoff; assembly: GCA_963574575.1. Taxonomy (NCBI): domain Eukaryota; kingdom Metazoa; phylum Chordata; class Mammalia; order Primates; family Galagidae; genus Galagoides; species Galagoides demidoff. The sequence continues at coordinate 54,228 of CAUYQV010123709.1, read as the reverse complement.
CATGGGACACGTGCAGAATTAGTGCAGGTGTGAAAAGCCTCCAGTCTAAACTCTCAGGAACAGCACCCTGAATGACATCAAAGGCTTGACCCACCCATGAAGTTGCTTCATCTGCTTAGATCAGCAAAGCATAGAATCAGAAAACTTAGAGTTGATCTCTCAGATTCATAAACACGCCAGTTCTAGTGAAATTCAGATGTTCCTTGCCCTCACTTTGGACACCCATGATGTTAGGGACTAACTTCATATCAAGACCTCTATGGACTGTGCTTGACAGACTACCCATGGGAACTTTTATTCCGTGTCACCTTTGCCACACTCACATGGTGAATTTGCTTCACAGAAGCTAGAAAAAATGCCAACGGTTGCAATAGTATCTGGGAGACATAGTTTTTAGCTTTCTCCTTTTGATGGAGGCTCTTCAATAATAGTTTGAAATGGAGTTCATTAACTCAACCTGTCACAAGGAAGCATGAAGATAAAATGAAGTTGAAGGAAATGATGGTGGATGTCAAACAGGAAACACTCTGGTATGAGAAAAGAAGCAAGCAAAGGAGTAAAGAGAAGACCCCAGAGATCAAATGTTAAAAGTGGAAGAGAGGGAGAAATAAAATGCAAATTAACAAAACCCTCTGGGGTGAATGCAAAGAAAGAAAGTGAAGGGAAAACCAAGCGTTATTGGTTATTCAAAAAAGCCATTCCAGCCAGGTGCAGGGGCTCAGGCCTGCGTCCTGGCTCTCTGGGAGCTGAGGTGCAATGACTTTCACAGGTGGGGAAAGATTTGAGTTTATGCTTTTCTGTCCATATAAAATGAATATAAGAGAAAAATATCTAAAACACTGAATAACAAAGGACTCGGGTCCCCCAAGAAACAGGAAGTGATCAGAGTGCAGAAAGGAAGAGACTTCTTCCTCTAAAAAGAGAAGAATGAAGGTCTCAGTGAGCACAGATTTACCCGGGTGTGGGAAAGTGAGGGATTTGTTATGATATGGTTAATCCTCAATGTTGGAGGACGAGGCTTTGATGCAAGTGGCTTAAGCAAGATACCTATAACTTGGAGGACTGCAGAGTGAATCGGAACGCAGACACAGATACACGAAATGACGTTGACGTGTCGTCCACTGTTCAGAAGGCTCAGCCACGGCCAGGGACCACGATGTCTGGCTGCCCAGTCTGCATGACCATAGGCTTTCTGCCACATTGGGGGGCCAAGAAGGCAGGGGGTTGGACTGACTCAAAGTTATGAGGTAGCAGAGTAAACATACATCAAGGGAGAAGGATGCTGATACAGGGCTTAAATTACCAAAAGAATTAAATACGTAACAGCATTTCTGACACGTATTGGACATGATGCTGATGATTCTATAGGCATTATCTTCTTAACCTTGTGAAAGTTGTTAGAATCAAAATGAAGTCACGTATGTCAAACCCTGACAAAATGGAGCAAAGGGCGTGAAAGCAGGATTCCCGCTTGCCTGTGCCTGATAATAAGAACTGTCTCAAAGGCTGCATAAAACCCAGCCTTGCGGGAAAGCCAGCACAACCCACCACTAAAAATACTTGTGTGAGGACATCTGCCCAGCAACCACCTGTGCAATCTTGGACTAACGCCTCCTTCCTATAGATCCCTGCTGCTACGGATAATCATTTCAAAACAACTTAAGTAATTTTCCTCATTTTCTCTTTAAAAACCCATTGCCTTCATTTACCCCCTTGAATACACACATAGTTTACCATGACACTGAGTTCCCATTACAAAGCTCATTCCCCAAAAAATGTTTTGTTTGAGAGAGCCTCTCTCTCTCTCTTTCTGTTAGTTAGCTTGACATTCTTCACAGCAGTCCCAGGTAAACAATATGACTATCCCTGCTTTACAGAGAAGAACTGACTCTACTGGATTTGGAGACACACATTTCTTGGGATGTCACTTTGGCTAAGTAAGTGAGGTACCTAACCGGAAAGATTAAAGTTTATTTCTCACTCTGATATAAAAATGCAACATAGCATGGCAGTTATTCTCCACAAATTTGCCAGGGGACCATCTTCCTTCCGTCTTGTTCTCTGCCATCTTCAAAATGTGGTTTCTAACTCCTGGTGCTGGATGACTCCTCCTGCCCTGGCCATCTTGACCACATTCCAGTGTGCAGGGACAGAGGAGAAGGAAGGCAGGGACACAGCTGTAGGCCTGAATCCACAACTGAAGGGGGCTGGAAAACATCTAGCCTATTGCTGGGTGGCTGAAATTCTGAAACTAAATTTCTAAAAGAAGGAGGTCACAGTTTGTTTGCAAAATAGAGTCTTTGAGAAGTAGGCTGGAATGAAACTGTTGGGCAGTTTCTTTTTTATCCTGATTCCTATAGTTTTATAGAACTTACATAAGCATCAGTTGACCCCCTAATTGTTTGAAAGGTGAAGTTACACCTGCAAAATAAAGAAACAAGTAAAACCTAACTCCTGCCACATCAGACTGGACCAGGCCTTTGATCTTCTGTTGCACCTGTTTACCTCTTGCTTGCTAAATGACAATAAAATAAACCCAAAATGCAGAACGCCCACTCACTTTTTCAAGGTAAATATTTGTCACCGTTTCTCCATTTCCCCAGAGAGGACTCTGCATTCCCTTGGGGTGGAGAGGGAGGGTCCCTCTACTTTAATCAGCCCATATCCCGAGGCTGCCCCAACTTACTAAAGAAGATTCCCAGCACCAAATTGTTCTTACAGTGAGGGAATTTTTCTTGATAATTAGGTCACTGAGTTTATTTTTGGCTTTATCTTCAATGCTTAGATAAATGATTCTGCTGCAACACCAGTGGCAGGCAGACAACCTAGCCTGCCTACACGCTCCCCATTCCTCATCCCTTATAAAGCTCTCTGGGTATAAATAAATCCATCATTGATTTTTTTAATCAACTCTAGCTGCACACATCTGGACTGGTTGATCTGTACTTTCTGGATCCTGGGTGGCCAAATGAGTGAAGCTCATCTCACCAGCATCACAATATTAGGCTTCCTTCATCGGCACTGTGTCACTTACCCCCATAAGCTTTCAATTTTATTTAAAATAACAAGGGAAACATTCATATCTAAGTATGTAATATTATGTTTGATCCATCTTTATCATTTTATGCTGTTGTCAGCCTTAGCCTGCCTCTGCATCAGATAAAGGTATATATTCTAGATTATTTAGTTTTGATTTTACCCCATGGTTTCACTTAGTATTGATCATAATGTATTATGATCAATGATAATAGAATGAGTCATTCTTTTCTCTTTTTTTCTCCTTCTAGTACTCATCAGGAAAGGATAGTGTCTCTCTACCCAATCTAACATCCGCGTCACAGGGACGCTGGCCTGCCTGACTGATAAATCATTAAATTATACTCTGCCGGGTCCAGATTGGATATCAACGCTCTGACACTTCCCATGACAGCATGACTCAATACCCAGTTGTAGAATAGTTTTTATCTAATTGAGAAAGAGAATGAGATAGTTACAATATCACAATTCTAAAATGAATTTTAATTCAACCAGCAGCACCTCCATGCATATAATTTAAAATATCACCAAAGAGGCTTGGTACCCAAGAGAACCTATCACTAAAGTGTATTTTCAAAGCCTGAAAAATAAGTATTCATCACATCAATTCTTCTTTAGATAGAACACTTGACAAAAAAAGTCTTGTTTTTTTCTTTTTTTCAGTTTCTATCTGTAAGGCATACATATAATCATGATGACATTCATAGTAGCACTGTTAATAGTTAACACATACACCATTTCTGTGTGGCAACACTTCACATATCTTTACACCATTCTCAGACACAATACAATTTTCTCTTTGCAAATATGAGGAAACTGACACAGCAAGTTTAAGTGACCTGGCCAGGGCTATGTAGGGAGTGGCAGAGATGTAAGTGGAACATGATGTGGCTCTTTCCAGAATTTGTATCCTCAACCACTACAGATGCTATAGATGTCTGAAGACAAACATTTTTAACAAGTAAATCCTCTTTCCGTTGTGACTAGCTGAGTTTTAAGAATAATCTGGGCAGATAGATGCAAATGAAGGTGGCAGTTTGAGACAAGCATTCCCTCCACAGATGGCAAGGAAGACAAGCAGGAGCGCAGGGTGAGACACCGCAAAGCACCGAGCCCTCGCCTTCGCAATATTAAACACCATCTGTCTCCCGATAATTTCTTGATCATTCTCTGGCATTTTTTATATAAAGGCTGAATTTGTAATTATTTCTAATATATATCTTTATAAAGACAATAAAATCCCCCCCATTTATGCTTTTGTTGGGTCAATTATATTTCTGAGTTTCTCTTGCTTGCAACACCTGCCAGTTTTGCACAAGCTACGAAGGTCCCCAACGTGCCATTCACAGATTCTTTTTGAATCATTAATAAATGATAAATGTTAAAAATGACCAGTCCTAAGACCACCTTTCGTTGCAACCTCCTAAACACCTCCTACAGGTCTGCTTCACTTTATTCTTAAGCTTTATTTATGGTCCAAAAGCTGGTTTGCATCCATATGACTATTTTCACATCAACTCTAAATTTAAATCAGTTTAGCAAAAATAACACTTTTAAACATAGATTTTTAGTGGCATAGATTTTTCCTATAATTGAAACATTAAATATCTATTTTGCTTCCTTTAGCCTATACTGGAATGTCTTTTACGTTAAAAAAGGAAGAAATAAAAAGTGTTTGGTCAGTCGTTCTTAACATGTACTGAGTGCGTACTATGGATATTAAACAGAGAGCTAGGGATTAGTGAAAACAACATCCTTACGGTAGACTGAAAATATCGTCATGTTTTCCACTTATATTCAACTAATAAGACAATATATCCTCAAAATGATGACCATCCCCCCCAAAAAATAATTAGTCTTGTATAATGAAATAAAATAAATAGGCTGAACATTAGAACTTCATAGTGAAAAATGTGATGGCTCAAAAGTACCTGATACCTAAAATAGAAATACTATACAAAGAATAGAAAGCAAAAATACATGTGGTATACGTGATTAAAGTGAATAGAGTTGAGAAATAATATTATTGCAATTCTAGCTACTTTAATTATTAATTGAAATTTCTGTATAATGTTTTTTCCTACATTATTGAGGTTATTGATTCACATAGGGTGTGTCATGCCAATAGTTTTTAGACCTTTACATTCTCTATCCAAAGTACCTTATAGTAAGCCATAGTGTGAGCCAGTGTGAGAGCCACCGTGTGAGCCATTGTGTAAGACATCGTTGCTTTCCTTCTTTATTATTGGTGTCCGCAAAGAAAATTATTGAAAAATATTGTAGAGGGCAGAGCCTGTGGCTCAAGCTGTAGGGCACCAGCCCTATATACTGGGGTGGCCAGTTCGAACCTGGCCCCGGCCAAAACTGCATTAAAAAAAAGTAGAAATATAATTTTTTCATAAAAGGTAAGGATTTGTACACATTAAAATAATAAAAACTGAATTATTAATTAGAATTAAACAAATTTAAATCCAAATTCCAGCAAACCCTTAATATCAAAATCATTACAATAATTACACTAAATAGCATGTTTATGCCTTCTGGATATTCATAAAGGCATGCTGCTTAATTTCAGAGGTCACAGGTCCTTATTACAAGCAATGGAGGGAGTTAAACTCGGAATCAATCCTCTTATTCAGTACTCTCACAAGCTCTGTCCTTTCTCTTCATAAATAGGCCACTGTGATGGTGAATATTATTTGTCAAACTGTATGCTTAGTGTCTGCTGCCCTAAGAAAGACATTTTAGTGCTTCCCCAATTGTCTTAGAAACCCAAGATTTTAAAAAGGCATGAAAATGAGAAATGCCCACCAGTAGTGTACACCATACTTTTAAATGCAGTAGAAAAATCAGACTTTATGTACTGATTCAGAGACTGAAGTCCCCACATCTAAGGTGAAGGAAGCATAGATAGGAAAGACGCACTCACTCCACCCCGGGGATCTTTCAGACAACGTGGACTGGACACAGCCAAGGCCAGGGTGTGAGCCTGGAAGGGGAGGCAGTAGGGTCAGAGAAGCGCCCCCTCTGTTCAGCAGAGCCCCAGGGGGAAATATGCCAGGTGGGACTCAAGCCAGGCAAATTTGCTGCCTTTCAGCTAAAGACAGAAAGAAAGGATTTGACTAAGTAAACAGCATTTTGGTTCTGCCTGGTGGTAAAACACTTGGCAGGTACTGTTCTCCTTATTACGGGGTGAGAAAACAAGGAACAAAAACACGGGTTGAATAAATTAATGCATAAGTTTAATCAAGTATTATATATAATTATCTACGAATGTTAAAATTCATATTATTAAAACTATAATCAGTAAGTTAACATCAAGTAATACAAATAATTATGATAATAAAAGTGAAAAATAATTTCATAGCAATACAGAATACTATTCAAAGTAAGCCAAAGAGCAAGAGTAAATAATACACAAAAGAAGAAATATAAAATGTGAAAAAAATACTTAAGATATTTAACTGAAATATAAGTGACATTAAGTTAGGATGCTTTTATTTTTCAAACCCTCACTAGTGGTAACATTGAGCGTGAGAGTTCCCTTCTATTCGGATGGTAGGAGAGTTCATGGAAACAACATTTCTGGAAAGCAATTGGAGAAATGTACCATCGCAAGGTCCTAAGAAAAAAGATGGGGTATCAATCTGACCTAGGATTTTCTAACTACAGCAATGTCTGGAATATAGTATGGACATATTAATGAATTAGTAAATGAATTTTTTCAGGATCCAAATTACTTCAGTGCCAATGTGAAGACTGACTACAACAAGGACTCCCCAAACCATTACTCAGCAGCCATATAAAATTCAGGTCATGATGCACCACGTCACTGGGAAATCAGATCATGACAGATCAATAGCTATCCTTCAGTGAAGTCCCATGAAATCATCCAGCTACTGAGAGCACTAAAAGTAAGAATTTATCCAAATTCTATGAAGATATGTCTAAATCACATCACAACCAAAGTATAGTTCTGGAAATTGATTTTCAGCTTTGCATTCTGAAAGTAAAATGAATCCCTTTAGGAAAGAGATCTACTTTTAAAATATGTATTAACATACAGATTCTGACCCTAGAAAATTAATTCACTGTAAGTGGTGTCCTTTTTTTTCAGAGAGGAGATACGTCTATACTTTAAGAGACACAGTTTTTCAGTTTATATGTCCACAAAAGTTTTTTATTCAAGTACAAACTTTCAGAGGGCAGGATTCATGGATTTAACTTGTACCAGAGTAAGAAGTTGAAATAGTAGTTGGGTTGAAAACATTATTTCACAACTAACCGTAATTATAAATGCAAATTTCTTCTTAGAAGTCTTATTCTATACTACATGAGCTGGTGTTAGGAGAAGTTATTCTGAATGTGATTGGTGAAAATTACTTCCCTATAAGCCACGGTACCACACGGGACATTCTTTGGTAAACAACTTCAAAATTGTTCCTCTTGAGTCGAGGTTGAAAGAAATGGAACTTTACCTTTCTGAGGGAAACTACTATAGGAAGAAAAACGTCAAATTGATGCTAAAAAGCATGAATGAAGACGTTTAGTTAATTTGAGCAGATAATGAATCTTTAATACGAAATGTTTTGCCTGCCCGTGACACAAAGCGTTACCTTATCTAAGGTTCTTTGATTAAATGGCACCAGACAGGGTTCGAATTGGTTTCTGCTGGTTTCATTATCATTCCTGAGAACATTAGGAATGTATTAGATATATTCTTTGACCTTTTAAGTAACATATTGAATTGCAGAATGAAACACAGTACAAGCAGCAATAATTTTCTTTCATGTTATTTGAGCTATATCACATTTCATTTTTCTCCTTTTATCCTTATGAATCCTCAGAAAAAATGAATGCGCTGTGTTTAAAAGACATGTAGAGTGCATTACTGTTGAAGACAGAGCACTTGCAAATCAGTCCCCAAGGATCAGGCGTAAGGGAGGGTCAGGGCTGAGCACGAGGGGCCCAAGTGTTAGCAGACACGGGTGGGGAGGGGGTGTTTAGAGTGCTCAGAGTGCACGGGAAGCACCCGGAATCTCGCGACAGTGCAGAGACTGAGTCAGGAGGTCGGGCCTGGGGCCCCCAAGGCTTTCTCTTTCTAAAAATCTCCCGTGTGATCCCCAAGATCTTGATCAAAATACTACACTTTAAGAATGACTGTTTTCAATCATCCACTTACCAAGTATCTGTGTATAAGCACCACAACAGAATAAACGGGGATACGGTTCTCCTCTGCATCCTTGAAATAAAGAAGTGGCATCCATGTCAGTGCAACTGAGTCCCTAGTAGTCCTGGAAAAGCTCTCCCTTTACCTTGCCCAGGCCGCTCAGCCACTGGTGCCCTCGATGGCCTCTTCCATCCTGATGCATGAACATGGCATGTTACTCACTGTTAACAAGGTGGGATTCAGTCATTCCTGGGTGCAGGAAAGGAGATAAGAACACAAGTAGGAAAGGACGAGGGGGGAGCCCCTGCTCCTGGCCTCTGAGGAGGAAGGAGGGACACAACGCAGGGGACTGGACACAGATCTAAAAGAGATGGGAAGACGTGGTTTAAAGAAATAGATCCCTTCTCAAGTGCGTCCTTACAGTGCATGTGAGCTATTAGATTCTGTACTTTCTACTACAGTTTTGCAAAGAGATTCACCTTCCCACAGATCCTGCTGAAACAGCCTGTTCATTCTATAATAAGGCAACTGAAAAGGAAAGACTAACCGTTCTTATTGAACAGGCACTTAAAAACTATTAGACTTTTTCCTTGTGCCAAAAGGGAGTGTCTTTGGAGCACATTAGACTTTTCTTTATGAGGGAAAGGGTGAAATGGCAGATAGACACCGCGATGGCAGTGAGTCTGTTTGCACAAGGAACCCAAAGCCTGCGGAGAGAAGACAGACCGATCCCAGATTCTGAAGTGAAGGAAACCAGGATGCAGACCAGAAAGGGCTGGTAGACGTCCTTTGGCAGAAAGGGGCCCCGAAGATGCTGGATCTGTTATAGGAAATGGGAGTTGAGTCTGCAGACCTGGGCTCCTCAGGCGATATGATGGCTTATCTGCGTGGCTGTTAAGGCAATATTTATAGACACCCTGGAGTGGTGGTTCTGCTGAAGGGAGAGGTGGCTGGACTTGGAAATGTGATTACCAGAAGCTATAGTCCCGTCCCCAGTCCTGAGCAGCAGAGAGAACCCATTGTTCCCAAAACTCTATGAGACCATTTTCTATACACTCTATATCTGCAGACGCGGTCACTCTAACCCGGTGGTTCTCAACCTTCCTAATGCCACGCCCCTTTAAAACAGTTCCTTTGGGTCATGACCCACAGGTGGAGAACCGCTGCTCTAACTGTTTTTGGTTTTACCATCTAAATAATTCCAAGCAAAATTTTATGTACCCACCACCTTACTAAAAGGCCTCTCAAGTTCTCAAACAAATTAGAATGTCAGGGGAAGGTATTGAAATAAAGGTAATGAACATCCTACTACTAGGACATGTGTAATTAGAAAAATAAAGAAGATAACAGTGTAATCATATACATATATGTTGCTATATAATTCCATATATACTATGTAAATTATAATTCCTCCATCTGAAAATATATATGAAGTGGCAGGCTCAAGTGTTATATACAAAGATTAAGAGGAGAAAAAAGGAAGGAAAGACCTTATTTTTACACATTTTACTATATTGAGGGCCTATTATAAAGCTGGTCCCAGAAGAGCTTCTCAGCCTTCCGGCCACCTGAGCTGAGTAGCTGCTGGACAGAAGCTGGCAGGCACCTGCTGATGCCATGGGGAAAACAAGAGGCCTCCAGCACGTTGCAGGCTTTCTGATCTGCTGATGGATTCTGCTGATCCTGAAAAGGGGTTATTATATGTAAGAGAACATAGAGTCACAATCACTGCTAGAGGGAAAAATTAGGCTGGGAGTGTTAAGGTAGCCACATAGCAACTCATCTTTCAACTTCATGCAAGATATACGCAATCCATTTTTAAAGAATCAACCAACATCACAATATTTGTTATTTATGAAAACACCACAGGACAAGGAACACATGGAGAGACCAGTTTGCCTCTGAGCATGTTTTGGCCACATATCACTTTAGTTAAACCGTGTGTATTAAACTCTTTCATAGTTACAAATATTTTGCTTTCTGAGGCTGCTGCCATCAAATGATATCAAATAATTAGTGGAGTAAAAGGCAGGTTTCAAAGGCTGCTAAAACATTGTTCACTAAAGCACTTAGTGACTGGCAGATGCTCAAAACTAATACTGCACTTCAAGCTACAATCTAACAAGTTTAAACTAAATAAGTGCAGATTATCTGCTGGGGATGGCGTGTCTAAAAACAATTTGAGTCACGCAATTTTTCATTTTCTGTGCCTGGTTTATATTTTTAAAGCATATCAAGTAGCAGCAGATAAGGGGCCATTACATGTTCTTCGGGTAAAAGGTCTGTTACCTGCCAAGTTCCCACTCAGCCTGAACGGCCTCATAAAGGTGTGCACTTAGGGGTGGCTATTTCCTTCCCTGTATTTAAACTCGAGATTTCATCATTCAGGCTAAACAGCATTAGTCATTCTCCAAAGAATCTAATATATCTTTCAGAGATAGAAGTAGGAGTGGCAATAGACGGGTAGATAAAGATGTAGAAAAACATGATAGGTTTCCCAGCCCCATGCACTTATCACCCTTCGTAATGAGACCAGCTATGATAAGAATTCATCTACATTGCCAGTTATCCTCTACTATCAAACCAGATGGAAGCAACACTCCTTGCGTTAAGTGACACATTCTAATCATCACCTCGGAGAAAACTTACAGAACATATATACAAGCCTAAGCACCTCTAATTGGCCTCCAGAACATTCCATGTCCGTGAGATGAAAACTCTGCATCCGTACGCAGCCTGTCATTTGCTTATTGACTTTAAACCTGAAACATTCTGTGTAGACACAAAGTTCAATACAACAGAATTGAATATAAATTCTGGTTTTGAAGATTGGAACTAACACACAGGCAACCAGGTTTCCCTTAACAAAATGATGTTGGTGTAGGTTGCAGTACCCCAGGGTCCCATTCACCCTTTTCCGCACTCCGAGTTTAACCAGCACCCAACACTATGACCTGTCTACACTGCCCACGACCACCCACAACAGACGAGAGTAATGTGTATACTGAGTATGAGAATATACTTTCCAACCAAGCATAACTGAGTTCAAATCCTGATAAAGCAATGTTGATTGCCATAGGTCAGTCAGCTATATAAGCCTCAACATCTCATTAATACAAGGGAATAACTATGCCTCAGGGGCCGATAAGAGGATGGGATGTGGTATAATGTACGTGACGCACTTGGCTTGGTGCTTGGTGAATACTAGCACTTGAGGAATGGTGACAGTTCTTATTAATACAGCTCACTAGGCAGTTAGCTCAATGCTGCTAACAAGACTATTCACACTTACTAAGTTCTACTTCTATCTACGTTTTGTGCCGTGTCTCCAAAATTCATTCCCTGTTGATTAAAAAAGAAGAAAAAAATGATCATCAGAAAGTATGTCAAAGAGTTACAGTGGCATCTTTTAACAGCCAGGATCAAAAGTTGTAAAAATGGGCATAATTTTGGATCCTGCCCGTTCCTCGGTAGGAAATAAACAGAAAGGTCTGTAAAGATTTTCTGTCTGTAAGAGTGCTTATTTAAGCCTATTTAAAGTAATACAGCTTTGGGAAACAATTACATGTCCAGCATATGTGCTACCCTAGACAAATATGAAACCCGCACACAACAACATACTCTGCAGCCATTAAAATGACATAGAGAAGAATATTTAATGACAGAAAACGTGTCAGTAAGTAAATTACACATGGGCCTATATTATGGCACCAATTGTATAAAATAATAAACTGTGTACTAATATATTCAGCACAGCATGGAATTTACCTGGTTTGAATTTTTTTTAAATCTTGGACATTTCCCCATTTTGCAAGTTTTTTAAAATAAGCATTTATTGATATTATTAAAAATAGGAAGGGGGAGGATGGGTGAAGGGAGGATAATCGGTGGGAACACACCTACCGTGCATCTTACAAGGGTACATGTGAAATTTACTAGGGGTAGCATATAAATGTCTTAACACAATAACTAAGAAAATGCTGTGAAGGTTATATTAACCAGTTTGATGAAAATATTTCAAATTATATATAAAAATTATATATAAATTATATATAAAAATATATATAAAACATTGTATGCCATGATTGCATTAATGCACACAGGTATGATTTAATGAAAGAAATAGTGAAATTTTAAACATCCTTGGCATCCTGAAAGCCCTTGCTGATGTGACCCTTATAGGGATTTTCAGAAAAGGCCTCAGTTTATGTGGCTTTCCAAACTATATTGTCCCAAACAACAGTTCTGAGTTGAGCTCACTAATAATAGAAGTAGATAGATCCTATTGCATATTATACTCCATGTAAAAGAGATCTTGGAAACTTTAATAAATGCTTTTCTCTCGTAAGAATACCTAATTTTTTCCCATGTATAACACAGGACCCATGATGGTACTTACTTCCCAGGTAATTTCAAGGAATACATCAGTAAATGGGAAACAGGAAGGAAGCCTTGCCTGAAACTTACAAATACTTAGAACAAATGAGCGACCATTGGGGAGGCAAATGGGAGATAGGTGGAAATTTAGGCCCTTGAGATAAGTAGGCAGTGTCTAGACCACCTAGGGCTTTGCAGAGTCTGCATGGAGCTCAGATTTTTTTGCTAAGTGTAATATGAATCCATTGCAGATTGCAGGGTTAAATCAGATCATAAATGCAAGGTGTCTAGTGTAATGCCTAACATTCTAAATTTGTGGCTTAAATTATATACTGAAGATAACGTGTGTGCGTGCGTGTGTATCACCACACTGGCCAGAAAATATTACTTCAAATCATTCCAAGACCAGGCACCTCTAGATCAGAGACCAAGTCAGTTGGCAGAGTGGAGCCAGCCACGCAGAGCTTCAGTGACTGATTGCCTTGTAACAGCAACATGACATGGGGTAGTCATTTACCTGAGGCTTCAGAAGCCGGATTCAAGAAACCTGCCTATTTACGTAAGGTTTCTGCCAATCCTAGTACAAGCAAAGGTAAATTCCACACTGTGAACGTCTACCCTCTCGATATGAACAGCGCCGCGGGAGCAAAGACAAACTGCTCTCTGCCTTGCTCCTCACTCCCCTCCCCCAGCGCCTTGGGAACAGGGGCATTGCTGCTTCGGGAAGTGAAATGCATCCTTATTTAACATGGATGCACCGTATCATAGAAGGCAAGAGAATGGCTATTTAGAGTTAGACCAGTTACTAACTCAAAAGAAACTGAGCCCAGGGCGCCTGAAGCTTACAGAACACCAAGATTTAGCACAAGCCTGCCAGGCAGAAAGGGCCTGGAACTCTGGAGCTGGCACTGCTTTGAATGGTTGCCAAGCTGCGCACTGTCAGGAGAGCGTGCTCCCACTGGGATGGTAGACACAGCCCCCAGTTGCTTGTGCAATCAAACTGGTGAAATTCAGTAAGAAAAGTCAAGTCTTTGAGTTGTACTACTTAAAAAAAATACACATAAACACTTCAATATAAACATTTTATTGAGTACGCTTAGCACATAAAGTAGAATTTTAGAGCATTTCATCTTAGAGGTCACAAAAGAATTTAACCTCAGGAACAACAAATAAAACTTAGCCCTTTGTATATATGTATATATGAAGCAGGATGATGAATTAGCAACAGCCAGCAAAGTGCAAGCCCAACTGAGTTCTGCTAATCTAAAGAGCTGACTTCAATCGTGGAGAAATGTAAGCATTGCCGATATTACAAAAACAAAACCAGATAGACTGTTGTAGAGACGCAGAGATTCTGTAGAGATCAGACACGTATTTATTAGCATGACATTGTGTTTTGTTAAGCATAAAAACAGGTTACAGATAAGCACATATTTCATATCTCATTTTTGGAAAATATGTATCTTACAGATTTGCATGAGGGAAAGTCTGAAGATAGACACATTCAGTTATGAACTGGTCTTATATCATAAAAATGACATATCTGATCTTTTTTTCTCTGTTATATACAATTTTTCATAATAATATGCATACATAGTTATAGGATGTAGTTAAAATCACAAATATTTGGATCAAATTTTAGATACAGACTAACCTAAATTATCCAAAACTTTTGGAAATTCACATTCCCAAAGCAACTGAACAGGTTTGCAATAGATTGAAATGCCTAATTACAGCCTGAAAATGCCTTGAGAATCCATTTAAGCGTCACACTGAACACAGATTCCTTCAATCCCTATTCCCGTGACTTGGGTCTAGCCTTGGAAGTAGAGACGGCCGGGCTCTGGGTGGCTGGCAGCTGGCTGGCTGGACGTGAGCTCATCTGGCATCTGAGGGAAATGCGTGGACTGGGGGCCGAGGGGCAGGATCTGGAGCCCGGCCAGCAGGTCCTTCTTCCCCTGGTATCTGGTGAATGCTGAATTAAAACCCGCTGAATGACTGACTATTTAACCACGATGTAATTGGGGAAACCTTAGACATCAACAGATGGCCCTCCCCGCGGCGTGCCTCGAAGAGCTCTGTCACTTCACAGGCAGCTGCCCGGGACGCTGCAGCCGCGGGCTTTGCATCCACATCGACACTCCGCTCTGAATGGCTTAAGTCAGAGTCTGGAATCAATGGGACACTGTCATCATGTCTACTTCTTTTAGGAGCCCACATTAGAGCACTGCGGACACACACAAGCTGAGGGACGCCACCATTCGCAGGCACACTAGTCAAAGTCGTTTCTCCACACAGTAGCGTCTATCACAGCTCCTCATTTCAGGATTTTCAGAAAAATACATTCAATGTGTAGCAATATTATGATATATGATGATGTTTTATTTTTGTATATTTTTTAATATCAAAAATGCTAAATTAAAATATACTTTTTAAAAAACGAGCAGAACAGAAGTGTATGAAGAAGAGTGAAATGTTCCCATTCACTCAGAACTGCCACTGTCCTGGATAAGGACTTTGTGTGAATTTAAAATAGACACCCCTTTCTTGAGATAAAAATCAAACATTTTACATTAGTGCTCTCTTACACAGTCTTCACACCATGCATGTTCAGGCCATGCGTGAGTGTGATCTAGACACAGAGCATCCACACCAACCTCTCAGCGGCCGCACGGACAAGCTGGCTTGTTCTGAGTGTGTGGACCAGGCTGGGCTCTCCAGCACTCGGCCAGCAAGCCAAGATCCCCAGACACTTCCTCCACACTCTCGTATCCGTCAAACTATGTACACAACGAGGCTCTCGGCCTCACGAACACGGCTCCCTTGAATACTACACAACTCACAGTGACATCTGACCCATCTGGTCCTCCTGCTCCCTCCCCCCCACTGAGCCTGTGATAATAGCACTGGACACAATGTTGAAGTCATTTTCAACTTGGAGATGAGTGAGGCACTCTCTTTTGTATAATAAACTTCACGGGTATCTACGTTACAGAAAATGGAGTCTTTCACCCAATTCTTTGTAAGTCCGAAGGGCCCGGTCCACCCTCAAGAGGCACAGTTTGCTCTTTCCCTACTTCTGGTGGCAACACAGAAACTCAGAGGAAACCTGTCCATTCTTTAGTCAGACGGCAATGGGAAGATTTTGTCATACACGCCTGTATCAAATTTGGTGTGAAAACTGCGTTTTATGGAACTTGTGAAAACTCACATTGGAGGCTTCTTTCTAAATAGGACCACGCAGAGCCCATTTGATGCCCACCAGGTTCTCATACTTGATGTATCTAAGGGACGGCACATGGAACTCAGACCAAATTAAATAAAATGCTTGGTTCTTTTTCCCAGGCAGCCTGAAATGCTGATTTCAGTAGGAAGCCCAAAGCTTATCATTGCATTTCTGTATGAATAAAATGAACTCCGTATGAACAAAACAGATAATAACGGTTTTGTTTTACCATTCATTCCACGAAAGCCTCAGAAACTAGTTTCAGATATAGTTTGCAAATAGAAAGAATTACTGAAAGGATTGTGCTTGATCGAATTTTGAAAGAGCTCCTTTTTCCTTCCCTGGGCCCCTGACCACCCTCCCACAGACGTTCTTTCCCTGCTTCTCCGTCTCTATTCCTCACATCCCCTGACCCTTCTGCCCATCTGCTCTTTCTCAGACCCTTGGCTTCCTCATTTCTTGAAGGCCCTGAGTCTAAGGTGATTTGATAAAGTAATTCAGATTGGGGCAACCCTGCCAAAAATGTCAAAACATGTTACTGCTCCAACAACATGCAACTATCAGTGCTCACAACTGTTTATAATCCAGAAAAAGGCAATAATGCTGCAAACTTGGGGTACCCTGAAAGTCTGCGAGGAGAGAGATTCAATGGCAAGTCTTGCCCACATGTCAGTTTTTCCACAGGTCTATGGGTTTTTTGCACCATCTTCATGGACAGATCCATATTCCCAGCCCAGCCAAGACACTGCTGCTTAAAAATCATAGCCAACAATTGATTTGCACCTGGAAAATAAGATCGGAGGACTCGTACACATTAGAGATGGGTCCTGCGCACACAGCCAGTGAACCCCGGCTGGTCTTCGTGGGTGCCATTCAGTACAAATGAAACTTCTCTTGACAAAGGCACAGCCAGACACACCATTTAGGTTAATAATTAAAATAGATTGGACTCCTTTTCTGCCTTGAGTCCTAAATTCGTTGAAATTCGGCAACTCCACTGAGAGTACTGGAGAAGCAACTCACTAAATGACACCCCAGTGCTCTAGGAGCAGAATGTTTCTCCCAAAGCCCTGAATTTCGATCTCAGGATTTCTTTACTCAGTATCTCTCATTAAGTAGTAACGACAGAAACACTAGTTTACTCTTACAACCCTAATAGCAGGACTTCCTGTTTTACTTCCATTTTTATCCAAAACTTTGGTGACCAGCTCTTCGAGCTCAGTAATGTGAGTTAAAATTGAAAAATTCAAGGGCCAAACTTTCTACGTTTAGATTCTTAGGAAAAGATTTTTTTATTTACCTATTTATTCATAACATAAAAATAGAACGCCACCCCCATGTTGTATAGTTATCCATAGAGTAGAATTCAAGGAAGCAAAGACTAGCTGTCAAATAACTAGAAAAGAAATCCAGTATTTATTTCATACTGTAAAAAAAATTAAAGGTGAACCAATTTTTGACTTTGGAAAACAGTCAAATTCCATTCCCTAACATTCATTTTTTTGTAAACCATGGCCATCCCAGACACCACTGTCCCGTAAACCCCCAGGGATTTTTACACTTTTCATTCATTCTTCTCTGTCACTGCTCTCCTTTTTCTCCACTGTATTAACTTTCTCTGCCCAACTTAGTGCCCCCAATTTCCATGTTACATCTCTGCCCTTATTTCAAACTATCCCCTTCCCTGATGGTGCATCAAAAAAATATTCTGAAACAAAGTTGGCAGAGGTGGGCACACTCACAGCTTAATCCCTGCCCTCCTTTCTTAAAATGTACAACCTCAGTGCAAACAGAGTCTCGCAGGGCAGAATTTCAAATTGAGCTCTGTCTTCAAACTTGCTCATTATATATCAATCTTTTCATCCTAGTTTGAATTACTGTCGACATTCACAAGACGCTTTTCACTCTTGCAAGCACTATCTCATCTATCACTGAGTAAACCTGTGAGGAGGGAAGTCAGACTCTGTCGCCTCTGGAGAGACCAGGCAAACACCTGCATGGACAGACAGACTCTGTGACATCGGAGCTGATGTAGACATTGCCATGGCGTTGGTGCTTCTGCCCAATGGGGCTGCCCTGCTTATTAGCTTCACCCTTGCATGGCAGTTCCTTTAGTTGCCTTTTTCCCAGGCTAATTGTGTCCTAAGAGTCACCAAAAAAAGGACAGAGTTAAATGGAACCAAAGCTGACGTTGTTTTAAAAAATGATTTATCTTTAAAAAAATTTTTTTCTCTTACTAGAGAGAAACAAAGACTACTTGGGAATGTCATTGATTAACAGATCATTTGCCAAGAGTAAATTTTAAGCAAATATATAGCAAATTTTGAGACTATTTCACAGTTCCCCGTACCTGTGGTGATGTGTTCTAAGACCCACAGTACATGTCTAAAACCATAAATCTGATATATGCCCTGTTTTTTACTATAGAGACATAGTCTGATAATTTATAAATTAGGCACAATAAGAAGTTAACAAAAATAACCGATAATGCCACAATTCTAAGACTATACGTAATAAAAGTCATGTGAATGCAGTCCCTCTTCTCTCTCAAAATATCTAAAGGTACTGTACTCACCTGGTCAGGACTACACCTGAACTCAGGTAACTATAACCACAGAAAGGAAAATCAGGCATGAGGCAGACCCACTGTCCACATGGGGCCAAGTTGTACGTGAGGTACCAAGGATGCTCGAGGATACCAGAACTGCTCCAGAAGAAAAGAAGGGTAGACTGCAGGCAATACTGACTGAGCCAGGCCTGGCGAAAGGCTCTCCACCCATCTCTAAAGAAGAAAACATACACAGCCACATCAGAACTAGGGAGTATATTAACTTCACAAATAAATAACTCGACAGAGAACTAGAATCATCCCACTGGTTTTATTCTGGAGTGTGAATTCAATCATGTTGTTTAATGCTACTCAGATCATCAGAAAGCCCTGAGCTACAAATTCCTTGAATTATGTTTAGCGATATCTAGATAAGATAGACTCCATATTCAACATTCTTGTAGTTACAGCAGATAAACCAA
The DNA here is from genome assembly GCA_963574575.1 of Galagoides demidoff. Taxonomy (NCBI): domain Eukaryota; kingdom Metazoa; phylum Chordata; class Mammalia; order Primates; family Galagidae; genus Galagoides; species Galagoides demidoff. The sequence goes on along the minus strand of CAUYQV010123709.1, from coordinate 35,389 downwards.
AAAAAGTATCTCCACTTAAAGAAAATTGCTTTCATGATTCATATTCCTATTTGAGTTTGCTGCATGTAGCACAGCACTAACTAAACAATAGATTCATTCAATAAACACTTTTTTCTGGCTAACTTTATTTATTTCAGAATATTTGAATTTTAGGAGATGAAATGTTTTGTTTATATACATTGTTTTTGTACAGATTGAGTCAAAATTATATTATTATAATTATTATTATATATAATTATATTATTATTCACCCAGACAGTGTACACTGTTACTCAAAAGCTGTGAATTTACCCATTCCCTCCACTCCCCACCCCCAGCTTGACTTTCACTGAGATTTACTTCCATATGTGCACGTAAGCATTGATAGATTATTTTCAACTGGGTATTAAGTGGATATGTTTGTTTCTCCATTCTTGTTATGTTTCACTTAGAAAAATGGCTTCCAGTTCCATCTAAGTTGTTGCAAAAAAAAATGTGAGATCTCCATTTTTTTTTGTGCCTGAGTAGAATTCCATAGTATATATATACTACATTTTATTAATCCATTCATGGTGGGCACTTTGGTGGTTTCCACATTTTTGCAATTGGAAATTGTACTGCTATAAACATTTGAGTGCAGGTATCTTTTTTATAAAAATGAGCTTTATTCCTTTGGGTATATACCTACCTGTGGGATTGCTGGATCAAATTGTAGATCTACTCCAAATTCTTTCAGTTGTCTCCATACAATTCCCCACAGAGATGGACACTAGTTTGCAGTCCCACCAACAGTATAGAACTCCTTTCCCCATCCATTCCAACACCTATTATTTTAGGACTTTTTATTTGTTGGGATTTCTTAATATGAGCCACTCTCATTGAGATTAGGTGATACCTCACTGTGGTTTTGATTTTCATTTCCCTAAAGATTAAAGACTTCGACCATTTTTTTAATGTGTTTGTTGGTCATTAGTGTATCTTCGTTTGAAAAGTTTCTGTTCACACATTTTGCCCACTTTTTAATGGGTTGTTCAGTTGTTTCTTGCTCATTTGCTTGAGTTCTTTGTAGGTTCTGGTTATCAGTCCTTTATCAAATGTGTAGCAAGTGAATCTTTTCTCCCATTCTGCTGGTTGTCTATTTGCCCTTTTGATTGTCCTTGGCTATGCAGAAACTTTTTAATTTGATCAGGTCTCACTTCTTTATTTCATTGTTGCTGTGATTACTTTGGGTTTTCTTCATAAATTGTTTGCCTAGACTGATATCTATAGGGTTTTTCCAATGACGGTAAGAACACTTAACAAAACAGGTTCAGATGTGATGTACCTCAAAATTATAAAGCAATATTGTGTTGAATGGGGACAAATTGAAAGCATCCTTGCTCAGAAATGGAACCAGAGAAGGCTGCCCACTAGCTCCATTTCTGTTCAACATAGCTCTGGAAGCCCTAGCTACAGCAATCAGGCAAGAGAAGGGAATCAAGGGTATCCAAATGAAAAAAGAAGAGGTCAAATTATCACTGTTTGCCGGTGACATAGTCTTATATCTAGAAAACCCCAAAGATTCAACCAAAAGACTTCTGAAATTGAAAAAGAAATTCATTTAAATCACAGGCTACAAAATAAATGTACTCAAATCAATAGCTTTCATATATGCCAAAATTGTCAAGCTGAGAATCAAATAAAAGACATAATACCTTTCACAGTAGCAACAAAGAAGATAAAATGCCTAGGAATATCCATAACAAAGGAGGTGAGAGCCCTCCATTGAGAGAATTGTGAACACGGAAGAAAGAAGTTGCAGAGGACTAAAGGGATAAAAAAGGATGTAAATACAGGAAAAAAAAGGGCCTTGCTCATAGATTGGCAGAATCAATATTGTTAAAATAGCTATACTACCCAAACTGATTTACAGATTCAATACAATTCCTATGAAAATACCAACTCCATTTTTTGAAAATTTAGAAAAACTAGTTTTATGCTTTATATGGAACCAGAAAAGATGCTGAATAGCCAAGACAACCTTAGATAATAAGAACAAACTGGGAGGCATCGCTTCACCGAACTTCAAGCGATACTACAAGGCTACAGTAACCAAAACACCCTGGTACTGGCACAGAGACAGTGTGGATCAGGACATAGACCTGTGGATCAGGACAGAGAACCCAGAGATGAAACTGTCCACATATTCCATATGATTTTTGACAAATCAAATAAAAACATACACTGAGGAAAAGAATCTCTGTTTAATAAATGGTGCTTGGGAAAATTGAATAGCCACATGTAAAAGACTAAAACGGGATTCCTGCCTCTCACCACTCACAAAAACTAACTCACGGTGAATAAAAGACTTAAACCTAAGGCAGAAAAGCATTCAATGAACACTTAATGAAAACCTGTGAAGTCCACGAAGCCGGGCTGCAGGCTGTGTCCCCGCAGAATTCAGCGATGTTAGAGACAGACGTGAACAGAGGTAATCTGGTGATTTATAGTGTCAAGTTCTCACTGCTATTCCCGAGCTGTAAGGGCAATACAGACAGCCAGCGGATAAAGCGCAGAATGACAAGAACTGGTGAAAAGCTATCACAATGACCCCGCCCCCCAAAGACACAACATTGTACTTTTTTACTTAAACCATAGCACTTAGCACCAGCTTAAATTATTTCGTTTGTATTTTAAAATAACGTACCTCCTGCCCCTAGATTTTAAGTTCCCTGAGTTACAGCTGTCTCCTGCCACATAATACCTTTGCTTTCTAACCCAGTTCCTGACCTGCACATAGTAGGAGCTTCTTACGGCTCGAACTGTGTCCTACACACACACACACACACACACAAATGATATGCTGGGATCCAAACTCCCAGGACTTCAGAATCTCAGAATATCAGTATTTAGATAAAAGGTCTTGAGAAAAGTAATCACATAAAACAGAGAAACTGAGGTCATGATGGTGGCCCTAATTCAACATGACTTGTAAAATGGGATATTTGGATACAGAGACAGATTCACAGTGGAGGGAAGATGACAAGAGAAACGCAGAGAAGATGGGGCTGCCACGGACGTTAGAAGGAACCAACACGCCACAACCTTGACTTCAAACTTCCAGCCTGCAGACAATACAATTCTCTGGTTTGAGCCACCAGGTGTGCGGCACCTTTTTACGGCTACCCCAGCCAACTAGCACACAGCACAAGGGACGTTTCTGAAAGGGGGAAAGGAAGGAGAGGGACTATCTGGGCAGAGCCATGGAGGAAAGGGCAGGCACAATGCCAGTTCTACTGGACCTTGTGGTGACTGACCCCGGCCTGCGAAGTTGTAAAGAGCCAGGAATCTGGTGCAATGTAACACATTTCCTGTGGGAAGGTTAACGGGGTGGGAGATAGATGAGTTTCGACCATCTCTGTGCACATCTGGCCGTGGTTCTGAGTGTCAGAAGGCTCAGCGCAGGCTTCAGGTCTCCCTAAGAACCTCCACAGGATTCCTATTTCCCCAGCAAGCAGTGGGGAGTACAGGTCTGGAGCCAGGAACAGGAGACGTCCAGATTTAGGAGTCCTCCGGAATTTTAAACTGTGTTTGACTTCATTGGTACAAATGAGAGTTACTCAGGAGAAAGTGTGGGTTGAGAATACAAGGAATACAAGTGGATCAGAAGTGGTTCTTTCTGGGGAAAATGTTTACTACTCATGGGTGAGGAAAAGAAATAAACAGGAATAAAAGAAAACAGAAGGAAGAGCAGGAAAATGGGAGAAAATGAGAAGGGATTGTCAAGGGGTCGAGGCTGTCAGTCACCTCACAACCTGGTGATTGGGTCGTGAAGGACGGGGACTGAAGTGCCCCTTTAGACTGGATTATACAGACAGCATGTCAGGCAGAAGCCAGTGTGAGGATGCCGGAGACCGAAGGGATTTGAGGAAGAGAAATCACATCTCTAACACAGAGTTCTGAGAGCGCTGACTGTGGGGACTAACAAGGCCAAGGCCAAGTCAGCAAAGCCCCGGACAACACACAAAGCAGAACCCAGGCAGAGCATGGTGAGCAACCTGGACCATGCCCTTAAAGTTTAGGAACAATTCCAAAATGGTTAAGAGATATTTTTCTAAGAAAATTCTTCACCAATTTTAATTTGATGTGTGAAAAAGGTTACTGTGATAGCATTGGAAATTTGATTGTCAACAGTACACACATTTCACTAATTCTTAATGAGAAATTTTGGAGAATTTTGTTTCTTAACATAGAGAATCTGATTGGTTACCAAAGTCTTTGAGCAGGATGTTAAAGACCAAATTGGAAATAATTAAGATTATAAAGCATTCACAGCATTTGACTAGCTTCAGAACAAATCATTTATTACTAATCAAACTCCCAGTAATAATGTTAGATAATGTACCCCATGAAGGCAAAGCCTTATCTGCTCAGCCCTCCATTACCTTCACAGAACTTGACTCAGAGCCTGACTCTGGATGGATGGATGTGTATGACCCTTAGCTCAGTGACACTGTTAGCTCACATGCACCATCTCCCAGGGCCTCAACAGACCCAAATTCTTTTGTTTTGGAAAAGTGAGACAAACAATTTGATATGTACTACATTAAAATTAATGTGTGTCCAGGCTTATCTACTAAAACATCAGAAAGTATAAATGAGTATTTGTAGAAATTCTATTGGCATTATATTCCAGATAAAGTTTGCTAAAGCAGAACAATGTGAATCTAATTCAATTTTTAAACTTTGAGTTTCAATAAACAAAATTAAATGTTACTGCAACAATATCATTCTCAGCACAGTATGACTTCTCATAGCACTGCAGAGAAAGATAACCAAATTTCAGGTCAAAGCAGGTTGGTTTTTATTTTAAGCTTCATGTGAAATCATTTCACTTAATACACTTAAGGCGAAGTGGTCATTTCAATCGCCAGATTTTTTTCTCCCCTTTGGCTTCAAATGTTGTAGAAGCCCTTTAATTTCCAACATCTTTGATCACTGTATGTCATTTCTACAAAGATTAATTGCACAAAAAGTTAATTTAAATATGAACATGAAAGAAAGTAACTAAGACAGATTTAAATTTAATAAAGTTGTTGAAATGTCATTCCGTAGACCTCCAAAGTGTTTTAAAAAGCATAGGTTGGGAAAACAGTCCACTTACACTTAAAAGAAAGGGCAAAAACTTGGATGCAGAGGAAAAAAATACATCATCATGGTTTTCACATCATTTCCACCATCCTCTCCATGTATACAGGTAAGCGTGCACCAGAACAGTGAGAACAGATCATCAAAATAGATATGTCACAATTTAAGGTTCCTAATAGATTCTGGAATTGTTAAACTTTTTAATGCTTTCTCTGAAAATAAACTAATAGGATTACTCCATTGAAAAATTTTTTTTAAATGCAAACTCTTATTCAATGTGGAAAAAATATGGAGAAATACACTCCACTTTGGGCAAACTTATTTACTCTCTTATTAAACTATCAGTGGGGAGGTACGAGTAATTATCCGATGTGTGCACTTTCACACGGATTCATTTCTATCTTTTCTGTGCATAAACTAGTATTGCAGCGTTTTCATGAATGGATGCATTAATAATAATATAGCCATTTATATTCAGACTCTAGCAAACCTCACCTTGAGGGACCTTTTGTCTCATCGACTTGATTCATTATTAGTCTGACTAACAGGCTTATAGTTCCTCTGTATCAGTGTCCTATTTAGTTCTAATTTGTAACATCATAACCTTTGCTTAACCTCTCATTCGGGAAGTCTTACAGTTCTTCTAGACTGAAAGATTGCATAAATATTTAAATGTTAATTCAAAGAACAGAAGAATGATGTCAAAACGTCCCTTAGAGCCAAAATTTCATTGGATTTGGAGTAGTAGCCTTCTGATATGATCTAAAAATCCAAAAAGCGTCAATTCTCCCCCTCTGGCTGAAACACTGTTTGTTCATGAAAGATTTTTAAAATCTCTTTCAGGTCTGAGGTTGTTCCCCTATAGTCCTTTTATTTTAAAGACAAATGAGAACTTGTCAAACAGTTCAGAAAACTGTGCAAATAATTATGGGGATGCCAGTCAAGAAAGCGGCATTTCCACACTCTCAAAACGTGGCTTTGATAAGTCAAAAAACTTTCAACCTGCTTATCTTGTACATTACGCCCACAAAAATCCCTGAACTAATCACAGCTTATGAAACTGTGTTGTCAAAATAAAAAAATTAGAAAGGTATATAAACTTGATATTAGATTAATTCCAGCAGTCATTCAAAAGAGTAATTTAAATACTGAATTTGAGATGAATGCTTCCAGAATTAGGTAGCGATCTTATTTAAAAGAGTAGTAAGTGAATTCTTGACATGCCAAGAGATCAAATTCAAAAGTACTATAGATGCGCGTTTTAGATGTGGCAAGATCACATACTCAAAAATAAATTGACTTTCCACATGAAAATTTATTCCAGTAAAAATAATATTGAGCTCAACAATTTTCCTCTTTTGCACTAACATTTCATGCAATGAGAACCTTTTGGTTCAAGATACACAGAAGTAATTATTGCTGCTTCTTCAATTTTAAAGTGTTGCTTCTCTTCAAATCCCCTTCAGGGTCCTAGCTTCTCCCTGAACGGAATATCATTTGCTGGTTTGAGAACTCGTGTTTTCTGTGCTGTCTGTTCCCTCTGTAACCTATGTTGGTTGACGCTCAGCAAAGTGAGTTCAGATGACATGAGGAATGATAAGATAATAATCTGTGATACAGAAGTCTTGCAGAGGAATCGAGAAAGGGCAAAGAGGGTTTGCACAGGGAATTTCAAGAAGTTAGCCCAGAGTGGCTAACGCTCTGTTAATCAGATGGCTTAGAGGAAACTAGAATTAAACACAGAGGGGGCCAAAATAATGTACACACAAGCGGTGTTACCTGGGCATTACTTTTCAGAGTTGAATTGCAGGTACACTACTGGTCAAATGTACCTAGCCATGCTGTACTCATCCATGTTACCTGAAATGTGTACACTCTGGGGGAACGAGATTTTACTTCCAACAAGACCTCTGAAAATCTATATGCTTTTTTTTGGCAACCCAGTAGTTAATGAGACACAGTCACCTAAAGTAACTAGTTTACATAGAGCAGGAACAGAAGTAAAAATCTCAAATGCTACATTGTCAGTGCAGTGTTGCCTCTGGACCTACTTCAGAAATGAAGAAATTAAGACACAGATATATGCTCAGGAACGCACAACTGGGAGTGGAACCGAGGCACCTGCATCCTCGTGACAGTAAGTGAGCTATGCCCCACCCCCCGGCCCCTCACACTCATTAAATCCCATGGATTCAAAAACTCCCCAGAAATATTTGAGAGGCCACCATAGCATTACTAATGTCTTGTTTTTGTAAACACATTTAAAAAATCAAAATACAAAGCCTACCCACGAAAAGGAAGCCCATCTTACTCTTTAAATTAAATAAATATTTTGTAGTGTCAAGTTTGCTAATCTCCTTCGTGTCTGTGTGATTTTCACATGTTGATGGAAAGTCTAGACCGGAGTGGCCTGGCCTTGGATCCCCATGTAGGGCCTTCCCGTCTGCCCACCCTTCCCAGGACCAGCCCAGAATCCACGCTGGAATTTTATTATAGTTGAATCATCTGCAAGCAAATTTTTGAACAGTCTTTAGAATGTGTATTATATGTTTATGATTCTAAGGCATATTTTACACTTTAATTTTCTTAACTTGGATGTGACTGAAAATTTTAATAGACATATATAATAACATTTTTTTTCCTCCACAAAAGCTATATCTAATTTGGCATTGCATCTTATAATTATCAGTATCACAGTCTTGCACAAATACTAGAGGTTTTGAATGAACTGACATAAGACAAAAAAATGAAAAATATATTTAACAAGTCCCAATATATAATGTCAGGAAAAAAGTAGGCTCTGAGTAACTGTTACTGGGAAGTGAAAGGAAGGGATGGATTTCTGTGCCTCTCAAGATACCTTTACTGGATTCTAATTTAGTAACCAACATCCTTTTCTTTTCTTTCTTTTTTAGAGACAGAGTCTCAGTTTGTCAGTCTCGGTAGAGTGCTGTGGCGTCACAGCTCACAGCAACCTCCAGCTCCCGGGCTTAGGCGATTCTCCTACCTCTGCCTCCCGAGTAGCTGGGTCTACAGGTGACCACCACAATGCCTGGCTATTTTTTGTTGCAGTTTGGCCGGGGCTAGGTTTGAACCCGCCACCCTCAATAAATGGGGCCGGCACCCTACTCACTGAGCCACAGGTGCCGCCCATAACCAACATCCTTTACAAAATTTACAAAATACAAAATACATGTATTTACAAAATACAAAAGCAGTTTGAAGTTGAGGTTTAATTTTTTATTTATTTTTGCTTATAGATAACTCCCTTATCTGAGGTATCAGGAAATGATGTGTTCTGGTTACTCAAATATTCCGGTTAATAGATTATGACCCTGCTCAATTCCATGCATGGACCACTGATTATGAAATATTATACCACAATAAAATATACTTAGCACAGAAACCAGACTGAAGTAGAACATTTCTGTGACGACCCAAAGTGGACTTCACAGCCCCAAGTTTACTATATGAAAACCAGGGGCAGCAGACCGTGGATGTACCAAGTAACAGAATTCTGGCTTACCAGGATATCAAATTAATTATATTTTTTCACATTTCACACTCTTTAATAAATTAATCCAGCACAACAATCGTAAGTGTTAATATAAATATTACATTATCTCAAAAACTGAATTTCCATCTGAAGTTGTTTTCTTCTGTGTTTTGTGGAGACATAGTGACGTATTTTCTTACCCAGTTATGTTTTACTGCATCGTGTCTTTTCAAGTTTAGCAGCAACTTTTTAATATTTACAACTTTAAATAACTGAATATTTACTATTCCCTTAGGTTGATTTACCATCATTCAGTCACGCTTTTCGCAATTTTTGCCACATAACTTTTACTGAGATGAGCATCTTAGCTTGCTTCATATTTCTTCAAATTTTTTATCACTATCTGAAATAAATTATTTGCTTTTTTTTTTTTTTTTTTTTTTTGAGACAGAGTCTCAAGCTGTCCCCCTGGGTAGAGTGCTAGGCCTCACAGCTCACAGCAACTTCTAACTCCTGGGTTCAAGCGAGTCTCCTGCCTTCACCTCCCAAGTAGCTGGGACCACAGGTGGCCACCACAATGTCTGGCTATTTTTTTGGTTGCAGCCATCGTTGTTTGGTGGGCCGGGCTGGATTTGAACTCGCCAGCACAGGTGTATGTGGCTGGCACCTTAGCCACTTGAGCCACAGGCGCTGAGCCAACTTATTTACTTAATTATTTTTGTCTTTCCTGGTAGAATAGAGTTCCCATAGGGCAGAAAGGATGTATATCTTGTTCACCACTGAATGGAACACAAGGCCAACGGCATCATGGTGGACCCACAAACACCTGCTGAGTACACAGATGAGGGGGGAATCACAGTGCGTGTTTTTGTTTATTTGGGAATAGTTTTTAACAAAGGGAATTTTGGTCTCACTGTTTTTGCCTCTAGTGGCATGAATACACTCAAGTTACAAAGTCTAAATAGTAAAGCAGGAAGCCTGAGGGATTTTTCTGAGGCAGCTTGTAAAACTCAAATTGGTAAAGAAAAGTAGGAAGAGGGAGGAGGAGAGTGAGGATGAATAAGCCAGATCCCCACACTGAGAGAAAGCTTAGGAAAGTGCCAGTCAGTGGAGTAGAGGGGACCCAGGGAACCAGAGAATGGAAATTATCAGTTAAAATGGAGAATTTGGGAGTAGAAAAAGAGGAGAGCAGAAGGGGCAGCCAGAATAGCCAGCCCAAACCAAGCCGATTAACAGAGTCTTCTAGAAAACCACTTTTTCTTTCCTTTAGCCCTGCAAGTTCTAATTCAGAATAGATGAATTTTAACCTAATAATTTCTATTTTGAAACTATCCTGGATAGTAAATTAAACTTGGTATCATTTATAATAGAAGATAAAGGATATGTAACAAAAATAAAAATTATGCTAATTGCTTTATGCTAATATTGCTAATATTTTTATGACTTAGACTGTATCTAGATTGTAGGAATTTTTATAAGTATTGGAGAATTCTCAAAAATATTCTATCTATTCCTAGGTCTCATTGTCTACACTACTCCCACGTCCTTTATTCACTCTATTATATATATCAAGTGTTAGTAATTAAAGGAACACTGCTATGGAAAAATTTCAATTAGTTCCTTCTTCAGTACATGATCTTCTGAGTTCTTAGTGTATTTTATTCAGTTGGCAGAAGAACAATGATGGTTATCACAGTCCGTCGTCAAATTTTCATACACTGCTTGCTTTATATGTGCAACTTCAATTAAAGTCAAAGAGAATTATACCAATAATACCTTTGAAAAATCTGAAAGTATTAATATAAAGTGCCTTGTGTCCAAACTGCCCAACTATTCGGTTGTTTTCACGTTATTTGCCTTCAAATTCAAATCATCCAAGTTACCTGCCATGAAATCTGACTTCTTGCCCAGTTCAAAGTTGTTCTCGGTCACAGATTGCTTTTCTTTTATCTTCTCTAAAGTATCTCACTGATGGGAATGTGACGGTCTCGTGCTGAAATCTCCTGGAAAAAACTGCTCTCTGCAGACTTGCAGCTCTATTTTGTAGATCAACACATTTAGCTTTGCCCTGAATAAACAACCCCCCAACCTTTCAGAACCAATGAGGTGCTGTCAATTTTTTGAAAATGGGAATCAAGCTTACACAAGAATTGTTTTGGAACGATGCTAGAGGGTATGCTGAAAATTCATAATGAAGGCTTAGAACCTTTTCAAGAAATATATAAGCCCCTGCTTTAAACTATTCCTAGCCATTGTCAGTCTCAGAAAGATTTTTGGTTGTCCCTTTAAAGTCTTTGGGTAAATTAATTGGGTGTGTGAAAACATTTAATTGTATAGAAAGAAAGTGATGTAAGAATTTATAAAAATTTTTCTTCAAAACAGGAAAATCTGTCTTCTATTCCTCTTTTCATTGCCTGTTGATGGAGTGAACATCAGGGGACTTTATATCTGCATCTCAGAGGCCTCGCCTGTAAACGGGTGCAATTTCATCTGCCCTCCCTGGGCTGGGTCATATACTGAAGAGCAAATAGATAGGTAAGAATGATAAAAATGTAGAAGAATCTTCAAATTTAAGAAAGCTTTATGGTTATGTTTTATGAAGGCAGCATCAATTGTGTGTTTATTGAATTTTCCAATATGTTTTCACAGTAGGTTTGCTAGTGGAGTTTCTCTGAAAGAGTCTTAAATATAGAAAGTGTTTTCATTAAATATGTGTAGCTCATTATGTTATTCCACATGGCACCCAAATCATCAGTATCTTCAATGTAGCAGGCAAGATTGTGAAATAGTGCTGACAGAGACATCCCCTCCAGAGATGGGTTACTTCCCAAAGAGTGAGTATTCCACTAACTCTCACGGTGACAGAACACTTCTCCTTATCTGATTTTTTATTTACTGAGAGTTCTAAGGTAGTTTTGAAATCTTAAGGAGTTTCCTTACTACCTTGGTCGGACCTTTTCATTCTCTCTTTTTACAAAAACACACGGTGCAAATGGACCGTTAAACATTCACGTCCACTTCATTTAGCATGGAGCGCTGAATTAGTGTCTCGGCAATAATGAATTTGCTTTCCAGATTAAATCGAACTAATTATATTCTGGTCGCTTGACTGTGAAGTCCTATGACTCCACTCCTGATTTGTTTATGCCATATTACTCATGGGTTAGGAGACCCACACGTGTGGAGCTGGCAGGGAAGGTCGCTGCCGTTATACACGAGCTTCCTCAGGATTCGAATGTGCCACTCCCGAGGGTTCTCTTCCCTCCCGTGGCCAAGATTGGACTTGAGATGCTTCGATTAGTGATAACCCTTAACTGCATAATTCAAATATTACCATGTGCAAGCTCGTAGCCATTTGTATGCTATAAACTTAAGTTAAACTTTGTCGATACTGTTTTCTATCCATCTAATTTAGAAGAGAAGGAGAGACGGTGAATTTATCATAATACATGACACGAGCATCTGCTTATGATAAGCGAGTCAACATTAGTTTAAGTCTATCACGCACAAGGAGAATTCAAATGGTCCAAGACAAGGAATCCCGGCTAATGAAGAGACTGCTGTAGGATATCACCCAAATTCCTCATTCCCTTTTAATTACCTGCCAGCCATGGCCTTCTCTTCTCCCAGCTCCCGGGTTGAGACTGCCCCTGTGGCTCACATGCCTCTCTCAGCGCCTTAGATGGGCTACTGGATCCACAGACCAGAATCACCATGGATTTTTTTCTTTTAATTCTTCTGGCATTTTCTTTCCTTTTTACTTTGACTTTTCCTCTCCCTTCTAATTTAACCCTACACTGCCCTTGGACTTTACCACGCAATGTTACCATTGATGTTTCCCACCAATCTTTCGTTTTTAACAAAGGCTGCCCTGTCCGAGAGTGATGGACTCTCACGTTCAAGGGGACAGTTTTAGCCAAGCAGTGCTGTGTGTAAACGTCACCTCTTCACAGCCCTCCTTCACTCCTCCCTGGCTTCTCTCCCGCAGAGGTTTGAAAGCAGCACAGAAGATCTCCAAATTAGCCCCAGGAGCTTTCACGGCCTGACAACACTGCTCATTAATTGTTTGTGGCCTTGGATAAGTTATCTAACTACTCCTAATCTCATTTCATCATCTGCAAAATAGAGATAACATCATCTCATGAGCTCCACGGTGGTGAGGACGGAAAGTCACTGTGCATGTGGCGTAACCAGCGTAGCCTAGGACATGTAAAGTGTACTCTGCAGGCTGTTGGTATCGAATTTGAAGTGAGCACTCTTTCACTGAAGGTGTGCCAGCGCTCCTCAAGGAAGAATTCAGAAACATTCCTTGCAATTTAACTCACTATCACTTCAAAAACTACTTCGTGTGATTAATAAGCTTCTCATGCATAACAAATCACCCTAAAACTAGTGACTTAAAACAATACTGAATAGTTATTGCTCTCTATTGCCCAGGTTTGTGGATGTGTCAGGCCATTCTTCTAATTTAGCCCCACTAGTGTTGGATGGTCTCACTCATATGTTTGGGGCATCAGCTGCAATGGTTGTGCTGGCCAGGACAGCGAGGGACGTTCTCTGCCCATGTCCTCATCGTCCAGTGGATCAGCCCATGTTGCCTCCCACGGTGGTAACAAGATTCCCATCAACAAAACAGAAAAGGCCTAAAAGATCATGTCACCTTAGTCTTACATCTTTAGGCACCAAGCGAATGCTGAAAGAATACTAAATGTGGAACCTGGGTTACGATTCAGTTTCCACTGCTAATTCCCTGAATGATTTCTGAGGAAGCTAGTAATCCTCTATGTAAGTCAGTTTTCCTCTCCTGATTCAGCACCTGGCAAGTGGCAAAGTGTCAATTTCCTTCTCCCACCACCTGCCCCAGGATTTTATTTTTGCTATTACTACCAGTTACTACTGCTCTTATCCCCATAAAAAGCCCAAGGTGTCAGGCAGCCCCTGTGGCTCAAGGAGTAGGGTGCCAGTCCCATATGCCGGACGGGGTGGGTTCAAACCTGGCCCCAAGCCCAAGATGTCATCATGCTCCTTGCCTATGTTAATAATGTAAAATTAAAACATATATCTAGAAATAAATGAAATCCACATTTGTATACTTATAAGAAGAAATAATATCAGAACTGCCTCTACTTAGTTAATATTAAATTTTCCCATATCAACTATTGTAAAGCCAGAGTATCTACAGGGAAAAATTAAGGGGTTCATGGCACAATTACACAAATCTAGTTTCTCCAGCACCTTCAAACAGAGTTTATGAACAAGCCAGCCAGAAAAACTATGAACCAAAACCTAAGAAATGTTTTCTGTATTAGGATTCCTTAAAGATACATCTATTCTTACTTCAGATACATAAATCCTGGTTGTAGAGCATGAAGAGATTCATTTAGGAAATACGCAGAATTATTTACACATAATATAAGGTTACTGGGGTATTTTCTGTTAACAGGGTACTTCAGCACTATGAAAATTAGTAGCAATGAAAACAAATGTAGAAATGTGTAAGACTAATATTAAGAATATTTTGATACTGGGGTTGTGCCTGTGGCTCAAAGGAGTAGGGTTCTGGCCCCATATGCCGGAGGGGCGGGTTCAAACCCAGCCCTGGTCCAAAATTGCAAAAATAAATAAATAAATAAAAGAATACTTTGATATTAATGATGGAAAGTCAAGTTCTCTACCATTTTTTCTTTTCTAAACACATAGTGTAGTCTCACCTGGGAAGGCTGCCTTTTCACTTTCCAAGCCAGAAATGTCTTCTTTCTCTTTTCATTCTCCATTTCCCTGTCCTAGTTCTCCCAAGAGGAGGGAAAACTGATATAATTGGTCGCATGCAGGACAACTTTCACTAAATTTACTGGTGGGCCAAAGTCCCTGGGCTCCCAGGGGCCTGGACTGGTAGACAAAGCCTCGGTTCCTCCAGCTGAAGCCATCGTGCCCTCCTTCAACTCCTCCTCCCATGGACACTAGTCCCTGGGGAGTTCTCACTGCTGAACTCAGCAGCTGAGTAAAATGAAATCAAGATTCAGGTGATAACAGGAAGGCTGTTTCCTCCACGTGCCTGAGACAGGTGCTCTCTGAGCAGAGGGCTCCGCTTTGCAGCATCAGGCAACGACTCCACATAAAACACCCCTTTCTCTCTCACGTGTCATCGTTTCTCGTGGGCTGAGCTTCCTCAAGAGCTTCCTACATCGCCACCGACTGACAAGACCTGACTGGGCCATGTCTGTTCCCAAACGGTAACACCAAGTGCCATCACAGTCCGTCTGGCATTGATCAACATCTATTATTGACATTTTGATACCTCTTTCATTCAAAACAGTGTATTATTAAAACATCATCAGAATGTCTTATGTTAAACAAAATTTTAGTTCTTCTGAAACTTCACGCTACCCCTCACCACATGATAGCAAGTAATGAAAATTAAAAGAGCAGTCAGATAACAATACGGGATCTACTGAAATCCTGATGTAAAGATGGACGATGTCCATTGCTATCATGGAAATCTGGACAGAAGTTAAAATCCTAGATTTTTGTAAATCCCAGCAGTGTGACTTGTTTAGGCAGAAAACAAGGTTTACAGTGGAAAAGGCAGATTACCAACATTGGTAAAGCTCTGAGAACCAGGCACCACTCTAAGACTCAGCCTCTCTGGGTCCTTAGCTCCTCACAACTCTGTGAGGCTTAGACCAGGGTTTTGTGATTAACCCAAGATTACACATGTGGGAGGTGGTGAAATCAGGATTCAGACCAGGGGTGTGGTCTAATTTAAGAAAGTAAACTTTCATTTACACCCCAGTGTTATCTCTAATGAAGGTAACTTTAATGAACAATACTTATTCAATAATTCAATACATAAAACCTTCCCTATACAACCTAATTCTGGTGGAAACTGCATAAAATACAATGATGCACAAGCTCTGGTGCTGTCATCAGAAAGTTGATAAACCTGTAACTCCTTAAAGCAGCAGTCCTCCACCTTTTTGGTGCCAGGGACCAATTTCATGGAAGACAGTTTTTCCACAGACAGGGGGCGGGGGTGGGAGTGGTTTTGATATGAGTCTGCAAGCATTTGATCTATTATGGTCTCTGTGCAGTCAAACCTTTCTGCTAATGACAATCTGTCTTTGCAGCCACTCCCCAGAGCCAGCATCACCACCTCAGAGGCACCCCAGGTCATCAGGTGTTAGATTCTCATTAGGAGCTGCGACGGGATCCCTGGCATGCACAGTTGACAGTGGGGCTTATGCTCCTGTGACAATCTAATGCCACTGCTGATGTGACAGGAGGCAGAGCTCAAAGGCCATGAGGCGGGATGTAGATACAGATGATACTTCCCTTGCTCCCCCACTCTCGCCTCCTGCCCTTCAGCCTGGTTCCTGACACACCGTGGACCCCCCTGGTCCCACTTGCGGCTGGGCTGGGGGCCACAGCCATAAAGCAACACTGATAACTAACACCAAAAACGCACAGAAGATGAGTAATAATAAAACAGAGCTCTAAGGTACGGGAGAGGGGGAAAGCTCTTGTCTGACAAGAGGGTCCTGAGCACATTCTCTTTCACTGCTTCCTTCAATGTATTACAGAAAATCTTACATCATGAGTTAGAGTTTAGTCTGATAGAAAAATAAATGACAGGACTTTTCTGTAAAGAAACGTGCTTTATCCTGACTGAAGTTCAAAACCATCCAGTCACTTGCAATTTAAATGGTCTAGCATATGATGACCACATGTGTTTTGGAGTATTTAATAATCAAATGTGAATTTTCATCACTTCTGTTTTCTATAAATAGATTAAGCACAATAACTTCAGTTCAGTACATAATTATTCCACGTCGACTCTGTACAGAGCAGAGTGGTAAGTCGGTTGTGTGGCAGTCAGGCGCGTGAAGGTGAAACGGATCAGTGACTGCCCCCGGGGAGATTATACACTAGTCTAAAAGGCCGGGAAGTAAATAGAGTCACTTTAAACATTACCTCCTCCCCCAAAAAAAGACAAAAAAAGGTCTAAGCTTTAAATGGCTGAAACACCATCTGTCTGTTTCTTTAATCTGGGCTGAAAACTTTAGTAATTGGTATTCATGAGGTCATATTCTCAGAGTTCTTTGAATTCCACAAAGAAAAACATGATGTGAACTTTAATAAGCATGACTTGAGCTATTTGTGTGAACAGTAAGGAGGATAGGACATGTGTAACTATTCTAATTTTCATAACTTTCTTGTGCCAAATGAAATGTGTTTTTTTTAACGCAGTTACTTGTTTTTGTCTTTGTAATAATAGTCACAGTTGTGCCGTTCTAACCTCATTAGCTCTTTCTGCTTCTTAGTCACTATCTCCCACTTCTTGTCAAAATCTCTTAACCCTTCCCTTTTCCGTGATACGATGGCATTCCTCTCCAAGGTTGGTCTGTCAGACTGTTCCAGAGACATCACCTCACTGTTATCAAAATAACAACAAGTCTATTACAACAATATTACTTGAATCGTATGGTCTTTCAATGTTTCTAATTTCCGAAATTTGTTTAAATGTTGCTATAAAGAAAAATCAGTTGAACAGGTGTTAACAGTAAAAACCAAGCAGAGTACCCAGGAAGGATTCCCGTAAGCTTGGCCACCAACTATTACAGAGAGTGAGTTCATCAATGCAAAAGGAGGGCCAGGGAGCACAGGGGACCGGCAGGGCTCATTCTATAATGCCTGAGCCTCATGCTTTGTTCAGGAAAGTGTTAAAAGAAATCTGCCAGCAGCACTAAAGGTAAGCTGTGCTCACCTGGGTGATAAGCTCAGGAAAACAGAGTAGGAAGGCAGAAGATGATAGATAGATAGATAGATAGATAGATTCAATAGAATAGAAAGGGAGAAAAGAATTACTGGAATTCTATGAAGGGAATGTCATTAGAGAACTATAAGCAAATTTTATAATTTAATAGACTAGATATTCAAATTTCCCACTGAACATATATCTGGAAATGGCCTGGGCCTTGGTACCTACCATCACCTGGGAGACAGAGAAACTTATCTTTCCTGAGTTTTTATTTTCTTTGTTTGTTTGTCATAGACCCTAAAAACAGATTTCTTTAGACCAGCAAATAGTCTGTAAACAATAGTTTTGTCACTTTCAACAACCTATCACTATAATAACTAAATAAAAATTCAAACGATCTGATAAATCAAGTAAGCGTGTCTTGGTTTTATCGAAACACAGATCAGAGGGTTTATTTGAAAAGTTTATAATATCTTTGCAACTTACTGTCTTCTTTTCATTTTTAAAAAAATGACAAGGCTCTTGAGTGGCTGACCGCTTTGGAGAGAATTTATACAAACTGTACCCTTTTTTATTTTCTCTTTTGGCAATAAAAGAGAAAAAATTATTTACTTTTGAACCCACTTCTATGTAGTCTAGCCAATGGTGTTCTTAGCACTGTTCTCTGGGCTGGATTTAAAGAAGTTTTCTTTAGCTAAAAGTGATCTTTGTTCTTGTCTGCAAACACCAGACTGCAAATCCCCTCAGGCATTTCTCATAAGGGCAATTATTGACCACCAAACTTCTTGTTTATTTGTCCGGAAACAGGAGGGGGTCAGCTGTATCTCAGTATCTTTTCTATGATTGGCATTACTAGTACATCTGAAAATGGATGGTTTTGCTAATAAAAGAACAAGGAAACGGAAACACAGAACCCAGAAGTCAAGCCTGTCTCGGGTCTGACTCCATTTCTAGACACAGTCATATCTTTGAATCATCACAGAGCGGGAACATTTCACAACATTCCAGAAAACCTCTGGCCCAGAGGAAGCACAACACGACCTTTCATAATCAGAATTCCGTATACCTTGATAAGGATCAGCGGCAATGCAAGGCTGCCCTTACCTTAACCAGCAGTGAAGCCTTGTAGACGCGTTCTCAACTGGCAAAATCTCATGTTCCCTCACCTAGCAGCTTTGTGGAATCTAATGAAAAACTAACTACAAAACCAAAACTCAAAACAAAACTAAAAGCTGCTATGATACATAGTAGCCTAGAAACCTAGACACCCATAACATAGTCTCATAAGAATCCATCATCACGAGGCAGGTGGACTGCCTGAGCTCCGGAGTCCGAGACCAGCCTGAACAAGGCCTTGTCTCTTTAAAAAAACTAGCCAGGCATCATGGTGAGCACCTGTACTCCCAGGTGCTAGGAGGGAGGCTTAAATAAAAGAAGGGCTTGCACCGAAGAGTTTGAAATTGCTGTGAGCTATGATGTCACAGTGCTCTACCCAGGGGGACAAAGGGAGAATTTGTCTAAAAAAAAAATCCCTTCATTAGTTTTTCAGTTGAGCTTACACTAGAAATAATTTTGCTATGTGAAATTAAGGAATCAAATCACATATTATACACGTGTAGTGCACCAAGACTAATATGTAATAGTAAAGAGACTTTTTTAACAGGGAAGAGAGGAACCTAAAACAAGATTTCCGAAACATTTCCTTTTCTTCCTCCAGGGCTATAAACTTGTCTCCGTCACCAAATACACTCTTTAACCTCAGGGAAACAAGCTGGAAGGTGCTGGAAGACTTGCAATTATATCAGCACTTGAAAAGATTCCAGATTGCAGAACGAAAAACAAAACACCAACACCAACAAAAGGAAAACAAAACCAAACTACAGAAATCTAGCCAATCCCAGTCATTATGAGTGTCCAAGGACCGAGAGTACAGGGTGGGGTGGGGAAATACATAATCACACACACCTGCAACCACCAAAAGGTAACTTTAAAAAATAATAATAGGGCAGTGCCCATGGCTCAAGGAGTAGGGTGATGGCCCCATATACCGGGGGTGGTGGGTTCAAGCCAGCCCTGGCCAAAAACTGCAAAAAATAATAAAGAAATAAATAAACCTTCATAAAGAAAAATAAACATGAAGAGAAAAACACTGATTGTGAATGTACCTGAATCAGGGCAAGCTACACAGGCGTAAAGCCAGAGTATAACCTAAGTCTTAGGTTTCTCCTAGATGCTCCCTCGTAGAAAAGGATCCGACCAGCAGGGAAGTAAAATGAAACCCATTTACTCAAAAAATTTCACTACATTCGGTTTATACTCAATGATGTCAAGGAAAAGAATTAGCAAGAGGGAATTTTAAGATCCCCAGAGGGAGCATTTTACTTAGAAAGGAATACCTGGGATCTAGGCCACCAATAAGGAAAGTAATTAAAGAGGCCCTTAAGTTGCTGAGTACAGGGAGGTAAAACTGAAGACGGGTTTAAAGTTTAGAAAGCTTTTAACACCCATTAAGGGTGGAAGATTCTCATTGCTTTTGTTTTGTTAATTTTCTTCTCTTCTACTTAATTGAAATCAGCTTTTCTCGTTGACCTTTGTCCAAGTTTACACTTCAAACAATCAATCTTCTTAGTCCTGAGAAAGTTTACCAAGGTACTATGGACCAAAAACGTGCTGAAATGATGTGGTGGCCACAGCAAACCCACCAGTCTAAAATCTCATTACGATTTGTTTATGTCCTTGTACACTTTCTAACATATTCAAATAAACCCATAAGCTTATAAATGAGGGAAGTGCCTTGGAATTCTATAAGCAAGGAACTTAATGAGATTAGAATAATTACCATTTTGTCACAATGCAAAGAGAATACAGCTAGGAAGAAAACCTGGGACATGCTTTAAGAAACTTCCAAGTAGGACTTCAAAAGGTCAGAACTGCACTCAGTTGATTCCAGGGCAGGAGAGACGTTTTTTCAGGTTTGCTTCCAGAAAATAAAATAACTCCATTGCTTTTTAGAATAAGAAACTTTCACATTCCAGACAGACTACTCACATTCTCTCTCTGTGGCCACACATGTTAGAGCTGCTCACATCTGCCAGGTGCTTTAGAATTACCCTAATAGCACCGGGAATGGGTTCTCAAAGTTCCCCAGCAATGATACTACATGGGTGTGTGCAAGGAAAACAACTGGGGGCCCCACCTTAGATATTCTGAATCAGAAACCCTGAAGGTGAGGTCCGGAAATCTCTGATTCAGTAAATCCAGCTTGTAGTAATATACCCAGCTGAGCCAAGAGCTGAGTCCGATGAGGCTCGGCTATTACTTCAATACAAGTCAGCTGGGAATTATCTTGACTGCTAATGAGTGTAAGATAATTTGGTATAAATGAAGGTTAACATTCTACCATTTCATTTGCTTTTGGTCCTAGGTAGCTATTTGAGTTGTTATGTTACTTATGAACTAAGCCTAATTTAAGAGTTTAAAAGGAAAGTTTCCATTGATAAATAGTGTCTGGCCATCTAATCATTTTATATGTTTTCTTCCCGTGAAGAGCCCAGATATATTGTTATTATGTCTAAGCTAATATGCATGTACTGAAAGCTCTATAAACAAGCATCTTATATATATGTTTACTAAAATCAAAGGCCAAGATGCACATAGTATTTCCAGCTTAAAATTATTCCTAAGCAAGAATAGAATGATTTCTGTCCAGTTTCTCTTTGTTTTATAGACATCCCCTATAATAAGAAATTACATCATGAAAACCATTAAAGAAATTTAGTGATTCTTAAATGGTTTTTTCTCAGGATGTTTGCATATCTTAAAACTCAAGAAATGTTGAAAAACTCTCTGTGTAGCAGGCTGTAGGATACTCAATACATTTATAGTTGTGATCGAGTGTCTCTACCCTGTGGACTGCAGATGGTGGCATCAGCGCTGAGATGGGCGGGAGGGTTCTGCATCAGAGTCCTCAAAGCCTCATCCTCGGAAGAACAGCATCAGCATTATCAAGAATCTGATTAAAATGGAAAACCCATACACCACACCTACTGTGTTTAGTGGACGGGGCCTGGCCATCTGTGTTTTATCAAGCCCTCCAGGTGCGTTGGGCACACCATCAGAAAGAAGAACCGCCTTGCCAGAGAAGGGACTACACGTTCTTCTGGCTTTTAAATAATTTTCTTATGAATTATAGTATTTCTCAAAATAAAATGTGCCTGTGACTGCTTTCCCTCTAGTAGTCCCATTAGCACATATGGCTGATGCTCAAGGCCACGGCAGTGCAGCAGGCCACTTACTGAAATCTCGTCGCTCCACGGAAGTGCGGCCAGTGAGAAGACCCAGTGGTTTTTCTAAGAACGTGGAAAGCTAATTTGCTATGTCACCTCTCCTATTCATCTGACCAATCCATAGTAAATCCAGCCTTGCATTGGTGCCAGAATGTTTTCTAGTAATTAGCAATTGGTAATATTGGCTTATTCAGTGAGGAGAAAAGTTGGTCCATCTCTCCACTAACAGAAGAACACATCTTGTGAAGAACGACATTTACAGGATGTCACTACAAAAGTCCAGATAAGGGGTAAGGGTGGCTACTTAAAGAACCCCTTAGACCCTCTCACAGGCCATCACAACACAGAGCCGCGGAGTCTCTGGAAGGCCGTCATTCTCAAGCACCATGCAGATATGCTCTCATGCCAAGGGTGAGAATTGCGAGGCTGAGAGAGAGGCAGGAAAGGAGCTGAAACTCTGTCCTGCCATCATCCTGCCTCCACCCAACACGGGCCACCACAATACCAGGGAAAGATTTGTTTGGTTTTGTTCTTTAAAATCTCCAGATATATGCACAGTACCATCTCCTTTTTTCCCCCATTCATGTGGTGAAGACATCCATTTTAATAATAAGTGCTGCTTTTTTAAATTTGCGAGTAGTTCTTGGTCCCATGGGAATGCTGAAGTTAGTCTGCTTTCACAGAAAGGGCAGTTCTGTCGATTTCCTGGCTTTTCCTCAGATGATATGAATGTTATTACAAACATACTCACACAGATGCCATAGCTATGTCATGACTGATACACATAAGTAAATAACAGATATATTCGAGGGCCCCTGACATATGCAGCCCCGTCCTCTCAGGGGAGCTGTAGGCTAGAATGACGATGTATTCAACTCCTTAGGTAACTTTTATTTAGATGTATCGGAAGAATCCCAAAACTAATATGGCCAAAAGTGCCTAAATATAATGAGTAACTAAAACTAAGCATCCCGTCATACTTGCTCTTCCACAATCAGTTGCTCAAATAAAAATCTAGGTGTTTCCTGGTTCTTTGTTGTTATTCTTCTTTCTCCCACATCTAGTCCATCACTAGAGACTAAAGTTCCAGGTGTAAAATGACATTCCTGCAAGTGTACAATTCTAATCTGACCCACCGTCATAGTCCCCACAGATGGTGACGATGGCATCCTAACAGGCTTCCTTTTCTAACCTAGCCACCTGCCTTGCTTTCTCCATTCAGCATACAATGGTATTTTTAAGATATAATCAGAGTTTACCACCACCTTACTTAAAACATCTCAATAACTTCCAATTCTCTTTGAATAACAACCCAAAATTTCTCTTTACCTTACAAAGAACTATGTAATCCAGTTCCCTCCCCACCTCTGGGACATAGACCACTCAGCTCCTCCTCCACCACCCTGCCCACCTCTTAACTTGAGACCTGAGCTGCCCCATATAGTGGCCACATGGCTATTTCAGTTTCAGTTTAGATTCACTAAGCTTAAATAAGATTAAAAAGTCAATTGCTCAACTACTTTGGTTAAATTTCACATGCTCAACAGGCAGGTGAGCCGCTGCCATGTTGGACAGAAGATTTTTATAACCACAGGTAATTCCACTGGATGGTACTGCTGTAGCCAAGCTAGCTTTCTACCCCTGTTTCTTGAATATGACAGGTGTGTTCCCACCACCAAGTCTTTGTCCTTGCTCGTCCTTCTCCTGTGGCTGCTGTCTCCCCATCTGTTTAAGTGGTTTCTCTCCATTGATATTTCTCCCCATCAGTTGGGAGAGTGAAAGTACTATCTTTTCCTCACCCTTTACAAAGCTCATGGCTGAGATCCCTATAACATAGGACAGATTAGCAAGAGAAAAAGCCCCACAATCTCACATTTCATGAGAGATTTCAAAAATGAAGATTAAAAGAAATGGCAAAATCTGTTTGTTTTTGTTTCTTTAATTCTTCCTTTCTAGGGGAAGAATTTTTATGGAAAATTGTGTACACTTAATTAGAAGACAAAAGGGTATGATGTGATGATAATAAACTAGAAGGGAATTTAGCAAGGCCAATATGACATTCCCTTGTTCTGTGTTCAGGCCTGGACCCCTGCCTCATGAGAATCTTCAGGGAGAAAGGGAAAGAGAAGGTCAGAGAATTGCCTTCCTGAGTTTTATGACCTGCTTCAGGGAATAAGGGAGAAGGGATGGCAAGGATGGCATTACTGATACTGCTATTTCCTTAAATGCCAGGGTGCCATGTTTTGGAATAGCAACTCCTGAGCCCTCTCCCAATATAAATGTCATCTTTTCAGGAGACTCAATGTATAGTCACCACCCACACACTCCCTCGACAGCACCCAACTTAAATGTCTGCCCAGCATTTATGGCTGTCTCATATTTCTCTTGTTTTTTTTTTTTTTTTTTTTTTCATTTTGTCACCTACCTTGCCCACAAGAACCTGGTCTCTATTCCACAGACCACTGCTGTATTACCCACACCTGAACTCGTGTCTGGCAAGTAATAGGTGTTCCATAAACACTTGTACAGGGAGGGAGGCAGGGAGAATAGGTGTTATTATTTACAGTACATGTCATTTCAAACATTAATATTTTGTAGAAAGTATCTCACGGAAATAAACTGGGAGCACCTAAGATGCACTCATTATTGAATTCAGTAAGCTCATTTTGAACCAAATCGGAATCTGATGCTTGTGTGTGCACTGCAGCTCTGCCTCTATTTTGTACAAATCACTTGGCTTCTGATAGCCTCCACCTTATTCTGAAAAGAGGTAATTATGATTGGAATTAAAAGATTTCTTACAGTTCTAAACTCTGGGCTTTCGATGAAGATATTGAACCCAAGGGAAATATTCCATGCTTTTACTATATCTAGAAAATACCTATTTATGTACCATTTCTTATTATAATATTCGGTGACTATTTCAACTGCATTTTAAATCATCATCACATTGCATGGTCTTAAGCTGCCTAAATGTTCATGAAGTAAAATTTTAAAAAGCATATTTAATCACATAATATTAGAGCAAGTTTGGCTGTAAAGAAACTGAGGTAGTCATTAAAGTGGAAATTAGGGACAGACCTGTTAAGTACCACATTTATCACAGCCTAATTGTTAGGCTATTGATCAGATGAAATTAGAACAGTCAGGATTCCCCGGTCAACTTGCTGTAGGTATGTCAATTTCATAAAGCTACAGCCAAGGAGAAGGTAAAAACTACCCTCTCCTTGTGAGAATTTCCCTCCGACATTTCTAAGTATGGAAACTACATCTTTGTTTGATGGTTTATTATTCAGACAAAACAAGTTTACACAGGTGGGCTTTTATAAATCGGTTCTTCTTTGTAGACACTTCTACTTAAAAGAAATGAATTCTCCAAAGAACCTACTTAGAAGGTTATCCAGGGCATGAGACTCAAAAAGGGGACTACCATAGGACATTCCTTGAAATTCCTTTACATG
The DNA here is from genome assembly GCA_963574575.1 of Galagoides demidoff. NCBI lineage: Eukaryota > Metazoa > Chordata > Mammalia > Primates > Galagidae > Galagoides > Galagoides demidoff. The sequence goes on along the minus strand of CAUYQV010123709.1, from coordinate 10,282 downwards.
GAAATATTTTAAAGCAGTTATAAGCCAGGATTTTATCCTTTTAATTTTCATATACTCTCCAAGACCTAAGACATTACACTGAATATTAGATGAACTACAAACATTAAGTAATCTATGTTTAGAGAAGAAATGATGTCAAATAGAACACAATTGTCTTTTTAGATGAAGTTACATAACTTTGATCAAACTTCTGGCCATTCGCAGAGGTTCTCTTAGTTTTTCAGGTCCTTTTTAGGCACTCTCGAGGGAGGCTCGGACTATTTTCAGAAAAAGATGTGGGCAGCATCTTCCAGTGCTGTGTCTTCAAATGGAAACCCAGTGACGAGATAACAATTATCTTCATACCCAAATTGCTGAACAACAGTGAGCTCCAAAAAACAGGGAAAGACCCACACTGCCAAAGATAGCTTGTTACCGGAGCGTTGTAATCCTTTAGATTTACTGCTTATTAAAATGCAGAAGGCCATTACTTCTCTCAGAACCAAGTTTGTGAGCAGAGATGAACCTAGGAAGCTTTTAGCCCATTTCCTGAATCATAAACAAAGAGCCTCATACACAGCAACTCTACGAGATGTAAAAGGGAGTATATGATCCTTATTGGATTACTCAAAGCCTCGGCGAAACTCCCTTCAGAAGTGATATAAATCAAACGTAACTGCTTCCATAGAAAAGCAATCAAGTTTTCAAGAGAATATCTTTGTTCCCTGAGGTTGCGTAGTAAGATTTAGATGCTTCTATTAGGACCTCTGCAATGGAGCATACTTAAGTAATTATAAAAATCCAGCCTGCAAAAACACCTGGACGGACTCCCAAGGGAATTAAATCGATCTTTTGGTTTCAAGTTTACAATACTGTATATAAGTATTTGCCCATCTGCTTTCTGAAAACACAGGCACTCCTACTTTGATGTATTAAACAGGGTGAGTTCTAAAATCTTTTACATTTCAGTATTATTATTCAGGAATCAGTATTACTATTCAGTTTATTTAAGTGCCATTTATGCCCTTCTACAAAAATAAAATAGAACTCACAAAGCTTAAATCTGAGGAGGAAAAAAAATCAAAAGAAAATGTACTTTGAGAAGGTGGAGAAGATTCAAGAATATGAAATTATTCCTTCTCCAGAACTTCTTATACTAATCAAGAGGGGTTCTGCAATCTTACTAAAAAGTGTCTTTAAAATAGGCAAAAACAATACTAACGTCTTTGCTAAAAATAATTTGCTGTAAAAGTCCTTGGAGCCCATGAGAAGGCCACGGTTTTCCTTTCTATCTCTGCCTTTTCTCAAGTATTTAATGATGCTCTAGATTGAAAACACATGCAAATCTTGGTGTCTTTTGAAGCTAACTTTGCCCGCTTGGAAGAGTAACAATCATATTCTAGAACTGCAAGTTAAAATAGCCAGCATTTATTTGTTGCCTACTCTGAGAATCCAGGCAAATCAAAATGCCTTCCAAGGTTTGTCTTTCTTAGAAAATATATCTTCAAGATAAGATACAAATTGACCTCTTGTAGGAAGTCTCTAAAAATGAATGATCATCCAGTCCAAAATTATTAGCATATATTTTTGTGCCCAGAATTATGCTTGGATATAGAAATGCAAATTAACCACAGAGGCATAATCTACGCCATCAAGAGTCCTGTAGTTTATTGGGTAAAAAAAACACATAAAAATGTGTAAATTATATAAAATAATGAATGTGTTAAATTCTGGGGCTATGTTATAGGCAAGGTAAGAATTCAGAGATGTGGAAAATCAATAAAGCCAATCAGAGTTGGAGAATATTGTGAAGAAAGTATATCTTAACATGGAGAGAAGGAATTAGACTTGATGTGATAAATTGTTCAGAGTAATTGTAGGTTTTTGAGCAGGGGAGTGACAGATGAAACCAACACTGGAAGAAAATTTATTGGGCATCAGTATGCAGGAAGTCTCAGATGATAGAAGAGGGACGCTAACTAGGAGTCCAGCGTCATACCTCAGGGACAAGATGATAAAGGCCTGGGCTCCACGGTGGGCTGTGGAAAGAGAAAATTGGCATTTTGAAGAAAAAATTGATAGGTCTTCATAACTAAGTGGCAAGAGTAGAGGGAGATTATTACTTAGAATATATATTACAAGAGTTAACAACAAGACACTCGTAAAGCATAATAATACTGTTTTAGTTTGTGTTCTCCCAAAAGCATAGCTCAAGACAAGGGCAGGAATATAAGTCATTTATTTGGAGAATAGTCCCAAGAAGGAATGAGGAAGGGGGTGGGAAGAGAGAAACAGGGACAGGAGAAAAGGCAGTAAAGTGTTACATGTGATGAGCTGAAACGCAATATGGATGAATAGCACTCAGTCCATGAGAGTGCCACAAAAAGCACGGCCAGCCGGTTTCAGGCCACCCTACCAGAGCCCCGGAGACTGGGGCCTCATTCACCAATTTCATACCCTTCGTTAAGTGTTGCCCCAGTGTGTGATCTAAGTTCACTGCACTTCTATGTTGACCTCCCTGGGGGTTGAGACCTTTTGCTCAGTAATGCTGCATGATGAGCAACATGGCAATAGTATTTTACCACCACACCTGCACAGAAATCAAGTGGGGACACAGAGTGTCACATCTCAAGCCTCTGCTATCATCATCTGCCACCATACACTTGACAGAAGGGCACCATATTTATAGAAGCCATGGAGGCAGGTGGACCTTAGTGACTAATCACTCAGGTTCTGGACTCAAAGTTCTCTGGGTAGGATTCAGCCTTCTCTATGGGACATTAGGTAAGTTTTCCTCTGATGTCTTTAACTCCCTCTGCTGCAAAGGGATGGCAATAATATTACCTAACTGGTACCATCACTCTAAGAAATCAATGAGTTATTGCATGGAAAATAATTAACCCAGTAGAAAAAAGGATCCCCATAACATCAAGTCACAGTAGTATTTTCTAATTGAAATTCCTGGGGAAATTTGCAAAAAAAAAATTCAAATTAGTAGCAATTGTCAACTTAGGATACCCAAATTTAAAATAAGCATTTTTGTATGCACTCTTAATCCAATGATAGGATTACTGATGGTCCCAATTAAGGTACTTAATAACGCTTGAGATAATACTAACACTAATGTACCTAATAGCTGAGTATCTCCACATTCAATTAAAATTCTCACTTTTCTCAAACTCTAGAGACTGCTTCCAGTCTCTGACAAATTTCCCTTCACAGTGCAATTGTGTTCCTTCCCAGCGTGTGAGTAGAGGCTGGCACCGAGAACAGGTTACTCTGTGAACACACACGGTCCTCCTGATGTGAGTTCTGCAACTTCCAGACTTGACAGAGGAATATTATTCATTACAAGTATGACAAATTCATGTCATTAGTTCCATCATGCACACCCACGTGCAGCAGATAGTCCTAAGGGCAATAATTTGAAAGACAGCTCAAGATCAACAAAAGGGCAACCTGTTTGCATAACTGTACGTGGTGTCCAACTCCTCCTGCATTCACTGTGAGTCCCAAAGTCAGCAGGTTCTATGGGGGCGCTGCAGCAGCTCTGATGGAGGAATCTCAGACGAATATTTATAGGCTCATAAAGTATTCATTCTAGATCATAGGTCCTTAAAATACTAGGTCTAGAAATGCCCTCAAAAACCAGGCTGTGGATCATAGAATGAGAAAACAGAGATTCAACCATGTTAAATGTTTTTCCCATCATCATGCACTGGTTCCAGAACAACAACAAAAACCTACAAACCTCCGAGCAGCCAGGCTGGGCTGCTCCTGCTTTATCACACTGCCCCTCAGAAACCCCTTTCAGGTCTTGACTCCTGCCCATGCCATAGTCCCATGTCCTCTAGCGAGAAATGTGGTTAAGCTCATCACTCAGATTATTTATCAGGTGACACTGGAGACATTTTTGTGAAAAGATTTCCACACCCAAGGTTTACCCATGATCAGCCTTACAGCATACCTGGAAGATTATCCACATGAAAAGGTAAACTTCATTTACCAATACCCGAGTGAAGTAAGGCTTTCCACAAATGTAAAGAGAAATATTAGGTAAGCGGGCAGGAAAGAAGGGGAAGATAGAAAATAGACCTCATGGTAAAGCACTAGAAGGATGAAAACAAACACAGAAATGTCCAAAAACAGCACCAGAGTAAGGAGATGTGGCTGCTGCTGCTTCTTCTTCTTTTTTTTTTGTTTACAAATTCTTTTTCTAAGAAGTTTTTTCAACTCCATCCAGGTAAATATGAAAGATGTAAATTCTCCATCTTTTTTATAGCTAAATAGTGTTCTATGGTATATACATACCACAGATTATTAATTCATACATTAGTTGGTGGGCACTTGGGTTGATTCCATGCCTTGGCAATGGCTAATTGAGCTGTGATGAACATTCTAGTACAAATGTCCTTATGGTAAAATGAATTTTATTCACAAGATCAGAAAAGCAAGAACACAATATACTCAATACTAATATAAAACCAATAGATAAATAACTTTTTCCCTTGAGAAGGTGACTCTTGCACCTTGAGAAGATCCACTCTTTCTCTGAGGTACTTGGTTTGTCACATTTGTTTATCATGTCCCTGGTCCACAACTGCACTAAGAAAAGACCCGGCTATTAGTCATTTGCTCCATAGAGTGAAATAATACTATTTTTTTTTCTCTTAAGGCTATTTTTTATCTCAATTCTTGTTATAGAATAAAAGTTTTATTTCTTGCTCAAGAAATTTTAGGCACCAGGTAGAGATGGGGACTGTATTTTGTCTGTATTTTCAAAGCAACAAAAAAGGAAACACAGTAAAGTTTTAACAATAGAAAATGTTGGGTAGTAGGATGTTTGATTTTTATTTCTTTGTTTTATTCTTATTTTAATAAATTATTCGCAATGATTATATATTATTTTTATAATTAGAAAAATAATTCTTTTTTATGTTAAAAAAATATATTTGCCTCTCAGTTCATTTCATGATGAGACATAAGAAAAGCACTATATTTGCAGGACTTCTACCCAACACTGACACTTAAAATATCTTTTTATAAATCCACAGCAACGTGCCTCAGCAGCAGGCCATATCATTTACCAAAAGTTACAAGGAAGTAGAAAGAATAATCAAAGTAGGGGAAAAAAAAATTTTTTAAGTTACAGTTATATAAGAGTTTTTTTCTTTTTTCAAATTTTAGATTAACTTGAAGATATAAATGATTAGTGACATTGTTTATGTTTCTTAGTAAAGTCTAAGTTAGCTGAACCCTTCACGCAGGGGGTTTGCTGTATACCCTTATTTGTGCCCGTTGGGGAGACTCACCAATCCCCTTCCCTCCTCCCCTCTCTGCTTTCCTGCCTCCTCCCTCTCCCCCTACTTAAACAGATTATTTCAATTTCATGGTCTTCCTCACCAGTTTTGTAGTGTTAAATATCCTGCATTTATCAATTAATTTCTTTTAATCAGTATCCAGATCTGTCCACATCACCTGTGGCCTTGAAACTATATTTTCTTGTTCTTTCTCACTATCGTTTATCTTTGTTTCATGCTTTTCACGGGAGTTTGGGAGTCATCCTGTGATCTTCTTTGTTCACATTTTCTTAGGGTCATCTCATTCTTATGATAGATTTCAAAATCTCTACAGCAACACTTACAGCATGGATGAACTTCAGAAATATGGTGCTAAATGAAAGAAGAAGGCAAATTATAAAAGGCCATGTATTGTACGATTCCATTTATATTAGAAAACAGACTTGAAAAATCCACAGAGACAGTGATGATGATTGAACAACATTGGAAATGTACCAAAAACCATTGAATTGAGCATGGTAAAATGGTTAAAACGGTCAAATTTAACTTTAATGAATCTTATGTCAATGTTATCTCAATAAAATATAAAATTAAAAGATTTGGTGGTGGATGTTGTTATTATCATTCCTTACTAATCTGTACTAGAAGTTAAAATACACACACACACACACACACAATTTCTCTGTTAATAATCACTTCTTTGGTTCCACTCTGTTGGGAAAACTTTTACTCTATTGTCCCTGGAATCACTGTTCATGTTTCCCAGCTGTTTCCTGTTTTGCTTCCTACACATTGAGCCCCTGCAGAAAGAGATTCGGAATCAAACCACATCACAAAACAGCTCAGTCTGTAGAGCTGGAGGAAAGCATGGCATTCTCTTCCTCCCTCTGCCTTTCAAAGCATCGTTTCTCAAGTTGAAACATAAATGGCAATAGCAAAAGAGAAAACTGTAATCACTGCTTCACGAGTTTCAAGATTCAAATTAATCTCTGAATGCTATCAGAAAAATCATATTTTTGCATGTTCACTCTCCATGTACATGTTGAGTGCCTGTTATGTCCCGCACCATGAGATAGAACAATGAGTAAAAAGTTATATTCTCTAAAATCTATTGTAATGATTTTATTTATATAATCATGTATAATTAGAATCCCATATTTTTATAGATGAGAACAGGAACAGAAAAAGTTAATAAAGCTGCCCATATTGCAGTAGCTTCCAAGTGGATGCACCAATATGCCCACTGCTTAGGGTTTTCAAGGCAAACCTGCAGAGTCAGATAATAGAAATATATTGATGAAATGATTTTGACAATTTGGTCAAAACTCAGAGTATCGGTTAACCTAAATTTGTCTTATATTTGTTATATAGAGCCACAAAACATTGCTATGTTGTTAAGACAAAAAGACTAACAATCGTATTTATGATTCTTTTACAAATGATAGTTTTGAAAAAATATTTGTCAAGTTATTTTTAAGATTAAGTCTGAACCTAAAATCCTGTACAAATAGGAAAAAAATTCTTTGATAAAATTAAAATCTAAAATGAAACATGTACCTAATACACATTTACTCGAAATATATGTAGTGTATGTATACTTTAAAACTTTGTGTCAATTATCAATACTTCAAATTCGTTTTTATTAACTGGTCATTTTTCAAGATTACATGTGAAAATTAGAATAACTGTAAGGATTTTCCTTCCTTGTGGGAAGGAAAAATTGAATAAGAGCATGCTTCAAAGATTGCAGGAGATAGTTGTCCTGACAAATTGTGACTTTTCTGACTAATTTCTTTCAGGATAGAAACAGACTGGGTATTGTTTTTGATAGGAGAATAAATAATGTTTTGCTTCTTTTTTTAAAAAAACTATTATTTTGCTTTGAACACTTTTTCTAAAATATGAAAGACTCATAATAAGACCTAGAAAATAATCCGTGATACTAACTAAATGTAAACATATATTTTGTTTCACGTATTGCGTTTGATTAATAATCTCAAGAATTTTACTTTTAAAAGCTTTTTACATGTGTTTAAGCTAGTTTGAGGTGCAATATAAGAGATCTCTTTTGACCTTACACACAATGCTCATTGGGTACAGTGTACAAATTGTGCTGAGAAGGGAGTGGGTAGTTTACATATCCTGAGTATCCCCCATCCTTTTCCACGGGAATAAACCAAGTGGCTCCTTATAACTTATCATGGAAAGGCTCCCTTGGACTTCAAATACACCATGATCAGATGTGAAACATGAGGTAAATGATGACCCTCAACAAATTCTAACCAATGAGGAATTCAGTTGGAAAGGATGGGGGATATTTCTTGGTGAACCTGAACCTGAAAGAATCAATTACCATCAACACAGAGGCTTCTCTTGGTGGAAGAGTAATGATGTCATTTTTATACAGCAAATATTTGTTAAAGCATGATAAAGAATAGAGAGAACTAGTGCATGAAATGGAAAGATCCAGTTTATTACTATGAAAATATTTATTAACTTATATAAATAAAAAGACAGAAATCAAGAACAATCAAGATTTCTGTTAGTTATCTTTTCCACTGAAATTCTGTATCTCATGTTTTATTCCTATCTAATGTAAAGGATCAGTCAAATTTGTGTAGGTCCATTAAGGTTAATTGTATTTCTGAGTTCACTAACCACTTAATCATCTCAGGGCTTTTTAGTAATCGGTATGTATGGTAGGGGGGAGGTAGAAATTTTGGCTCAGTGTAAATAAATGGACAGTCATTTACAAGTACAGTCATCTTTTGGTCACCAATAACTCCTTATACAGGGAAAAAATGTTGAATTCTGACTTAATTAACTTGCTAATACAATCAATGAATATTTCTTGGGAAAATACCCTGTGTCAGTCTATGTTTTTTTATTTTCTGAGAGCTCAAAAAAAAAAATAAGACAAAACATAATCATTACCATTGTGCATATTTCTTAGATGCCATATATACATAAATATTAACAAAAACATAGAAGCTAACGTGATATAATTTCAAATATCAGGAAAGTAATATACGGTAATGGTGACTAGGAGAATAGATTATAATATCTGTATGTCTATAGTTTATAGGAGATAGAGTGCAACTGAATAGACTGAAATTATCTAATCATGAGAAATGATCAAAAACTACATAGTGGAAACGTCCAAGAGGATTCAAGGAATTACATAATGAAAAAATGGGAAATCAACTTAAGAAAATAATTTGGAACTGAAACTCAAGATGAATAATCTGCACTTTATTTTAATTTAGAATTGGGATAATCAGTCATGAAGATCAAAGCAGAGACTAAAAGTATGCATTATAAACATAACTCAGAAAAGCTACAAGGATCAAGTAAAGGGGAGAAGTTAATTAGCAATCTAAATTTCTAAAACCAAACAACCTATACTGTGATATCACAGGTAGACAGGGACAGAGGAGAGAAAGTCAATAAGAACAGTAAGAGTTCAGTTTTACACAGATTAGGATGTAGGTAATGACAAAACACCTAGGCCTAATTGGCAGATATGTAGTGATACGTGGTAGAAACACAGAAAGTATAGCTATAAATAGTACAGTATATAAATATATACTTTATAAATAGTATAGAGAATAGCTATAAGGGATAGCAAACACTGTGAAAATAGTATCTTTAAGAGACAGAAGGAAAAAATGGAGGAAGATAGTATTTGACCCTTGAGAAACACAGGAAATCAGAGGTAGGAGTAACAACTTAGAGATAGCAAGGATACACTGTTCTTTTTAGAAACTGAGGAGGAAAGAAAGATTCTCATGCTCCAGGGATGTATTTTTGAGATCTCAGGAATACAGGCAATGACACCATCCGGGCCAAGGGAGCTACTAGGGTGAACTACTTCAATTTGATATTCAGCCCATGGTATCACAAAGGACATGTTTAGGATGTGGATATATGTTACTCCCAAAAATGAGAATTTGGAGCTTGAATTAGGTAAGCATAATATTTGAGAGTTTTTAACCAGTAAGGTTGACTCAGTACGAGAAGTTGAGTGGCAAACAGTAACTCTCACCATCAACTGTGTGGTAACTTCACATTTCTAAGTGAACAGTGGTCAACACAGCTGTGATGGCTGGTCGATGTTTTCTAGGAGTAAGAAATTTGGGACCCAGTAAAATAACTTTAAGTTAAATCACAGTTTTGTCTTCAAATAGAATGGATTTTTTTGTTTGTCTGTTTTCAATTGAGACCCACTGGTTATAGCACCGAATGTCGATTTGAAAACCAACGTATATAGCAGACATAACAGTAGCAAAATCATAAAATATTGTGCTTGTATTAACATGGATTCAAAATACATAAAGCAAAAACTAACAGGAACATCCACAATTACATTAGATCACTGAAACAATGTAAAGCAGTCCAACATACTTGTAATTAAAATCCCAGAAAGACAGAAGAAGGATATGGAAGCAGAAAAATGTATCAAAAGGTGAAAGATTTATATGATTTGAAGAGAAACCAGAGTATGTCTCTGACAAAGGTTTAATAACCAGAATCCATAGAGAACTTAAACGTATTAGCAAGAAGAAAATGAGTGAACCCATCTCAGGGTGGGCAAGGGACTTGAAGAGAAATTTCTCTGAAGAAAATCGGCACACGGTCTACAGATATATGAAAAAATGCTCACCATCCTTAATTATCAGAGAAATGCAAACCAAAACTACTTTGAGATATCACCTAACTCCAGTAAGATTAGCCCATATCACAAAATCCCAAAGCCAGAGTTGCTGGCGTGGATGTGGAGAAAAGGGAACACTTTTACATTGCTGGTGGGAATGCAAATGAATACATTCTTTTTGGAAAGTCATCTGGAGAACACTCAGAGATCTAAAAATAGACCTGCCATTCGATCCTACAATTCCATTATTAGGTATATATCCAGAAGATAAAAAATCACATTACAATAAAGATGTTTGTATCAGAATGTTTATTGCAGCCCAATTCATAATTGCCAGATCATGGAAGAA
>CAUYQV010123702.1:0-16717 GCA_963574575.1 Galagoides demidoff | reverse complement strand
TAACCAAGACGTGGAATCAACTTCAGCATTTGTCCAGGGGTGAACGGATGAAGACGGTGTGACACACACACAGGGGAACACAGTCGGCCTTCAGAAACTCACAAATCCCGTCGTCGGTGGCGACATGGATGCATCAGCGGGCGTGATGTTCAGTACAGTGAGCAAGGCACGGACGGACAGACACTGGGGTCCCACGTGCTCCTGAAGTCTGCTGAGGGTGGAGCTCATCAAAGCCGACAGAGGAAAGATGGTTACCAGGGTGGGAGTGGGACGGGGAGATACCCATAAAAACAAACACAAATAAAAAAAAACCCAAACTGACAAAAAAAATGAAATCGATATCCTCCTTGCTATAGCCCAAGGGCTGGACCTCTGCCCGTTCCCCATGGTCCCGACAGGTAGCAGCGGTGGTGGTGAGAGTGACAGCTGCTAACACCAGGTCAGTGCAGGGAACGCTCCCAGGAGGCTCCGGCATGACCTGGGGTGGCCTCCCGGGGAAGCTCCCTGGCTGGGAGGATGGGCCTGTCACGGACAGGGGCAGCCCTGCTCTCAGTCCACTCCCTAACCCGAGATGACCTGCAGGCAGGGATGAATGAGCTCCCGGGAAATCTCACCCCATCTCCCTAAGAACACTTTCCATTTACTCCTTTTTTTTTTGCTCATTACATCATTCCAACAGGTGTTAACTCACTCATTTCACGTTACTGCTGTGGTGTTGAATGTTCATCAGGGGAAAGGCAGGCGGAATCCCACCCACTAAATCCCACGTCCTCTCCTTACTGCTGCTTCCTCACGGCAGTGCTGAGGGGACAGGAAAAGGAACAGGGGTCCCCACAGGTAGGGAGCATGCTCCTGTCCCCAGAGTTGGCCTCCAAACCAGGCACGTTCCTGGAGAGGCTGCTCCTTGATGGAGAAAACCCTACACCTGTCCCTCTCACACTGGTGTGGAAGGTGCCGAGGCTTCCTCACTGGAGCCTGACAACCCCGACATTGGTCAGCTTTCCCTCCTCCTGTCCGCTCCTCCTGCCTCCAACTTCCTCGGTTAGCAGGTGCCGTTCCTGTAAGAAGACGGAATGACCACGTGTACAGCAGTTACTGCTCTGCTGGACAGCCACGGCGGGCTGCAGAGAAGACTCCAGTTACTCAGTCACTTTTCCACCGAGATCCTTCATTCTTCAAGATCCACAGAAGGATTTTCTTTGCTGGGCTGTGTGGCCACCTCCCCGGGCCAGGCCACGTCTGGCACCCACCTGCTGCTCAGCAAGGCTCACAGTGCCTGCCCACACTCAGGTGAAGGCCTGGATGACACCATGTTTAGCAGGGCACAGACCAGGACCACTAGGCAGATAATGAAGCTGTAACAAGAAACCGGAGCAGAGAAGGACATTGCTGGGTGAAGAATGAGCATGTGCCAGCGTCTGCAGCTGTGGAGGTGTGGGAGTCCTCGGTGGGTCTGGGATCTGTAGAGAGCGAGCACAGTGTACCCGGGTGAGGAGAGCAGGGAGTGTGGAGAGACTGGGCAGGCCAGGCCAGTGTCATCCTGCACCACCGAGGGACAGAATGAATGCTGGAAGGTAAGGAGGATGCCAGAGTGAGTAGCACGGTCTCAGTGAAGTCTTGTTCTCAGAAAGCCCCCTCTGCTTCAGGGCTGTGCTGAGGGTTAGATAACAAGATGAAAAACAAGGATTACTGTGCTCGGGGCTTTACGGTGTCACTGTCACTCTTACAGGGACCCTCAAGGTGCCACACAGAAGAAATTACATCTCAAGGTAGAGCCCATGAGGGAGGCACTTGACACAGGAAGTGTCTGTTGGGTTCTCTGACTTCATTTCAGAAAACATCAACTGTGCACCTGTCTAGGGTCTGTGCCAGGTTGGCTGGAGGTACCGAGAGGGGACGATGCTGTCTGTCCTCTAGGAATGCTCTGGAGTTGAGCAGACAGAAGTGCAGACGGCTATCCCAGATCTTGTTAAGGCTCTGTAGCTTCTCACAGGAGCCCACCTGCAGATCTATAAATACAGATATGATGTAGACAGTGGGCAGAGCCCCTCAGTCTGGGCCCTAGTGGCATTTGGGGATGGAAGACCATTAGTTATAAGGGTGGCCCTGTGCTGGATGTTTTTTGATATCCTGGCCTTTGCTACTAGATGGTAAGAGCAGCTTCTCACCACTCCCTCACAGAGTTGTGACAACATAAATCTCTGCCAATGTTGTTCAGTGTCCCCAGAGAGGACCAGGTCACCACTGGCAGATAACCTAGACTTAGTAGACAGACAGATTGACGTTGTGTAACAGACACGAGCCCAGGGGCTGTGCCCAGTGAGCCTCCTGTCACCCCCATGGAGAATGCTGAGGAGGCTGGAGGGAAGGTCCTTCCTCTCCAGGCTTCAGGAAATGAACGTTTCTCAGTGCACCGGGGAGTGGGTGACTATTCATTTGAAAATATTCAAAGCAGAACAATCTTCGATAAGCAGAAGGCCCTTTTCTCATTGGATTCAGTTTTAATTGTCATTGAAAAAATCAAGAGAACAAAGTAGAGAGAGGTAAGACCATGGGAAGGGCAGTCAGAAGGGAGACAGGCACTGACTGTCCCATAACTGCTCACGAAAGTGGAGAGTGAAGGTCATGTTACCTAATCAATCAGAGGTGCAGAGGAGTGCTCTGCCATGCTCATCCTCCCCATCAGTAATGTACTGAGAATCAAGATTTTGTTTTTGGAGACCAGGCACAGTGGTTCACGCCTGTAATCCTTGCACTATGGGAGGCCAAGGCAGGTGGATTGCTTGACCAGGAGCGTGGGACCTGCCTGGACAAAAGTGAGACCCTGTCTCTTCTAAAATAATAGACCCATAGACGCAGCTTCTTGGGAAGCTGAAGCAAGAAATTGCTTAAGCCCTTGAGTTTGAAGTTGCTATGAGCTATGATGATGCCAGGTCGCTCTGCCCAGGGTGATGGAGTGAGCCTCTATCTCTAAAAATAAGAAAATTGTAATAAATTAATTTTTATAATTATGCAATGTTTGGCACCTATGAGGAAAGGACCATTTTTCCACATTTGAGACTTTTTTAAAACTTATCTAGCACTAAATGTCTTTAACCCTTCAAAATATATAAATACTACCCATACTATATCTTTTTTCTAAAATAATTTTTCCAAAGCCCTGACCTATACCTTCCAGTTGAGAAGTTGATATCTAATGCACACTTAAAAAAAATAAAATACATGAACCAGGACACTAGACTACTCTTACTAGAAATAATCCGTCCACGTAATACAATTTGTATAAAAGAGAAAGGCTTAATAAGCATGCCGCCTCCACCTGCCCACCTCAGTAGGGGAGGTATGTCTTTGGGTTAAGTCATTGTCTGCAGATGGTCCTGTAGAAATGCAAATATGTTACTTGGTACAAGATATTGCATTAATCAACACATTATCACCACGGTATTAATGAGGTAAGCCAATTAGGACATTCACTCAGTCAACATTTATTATAGGGTTACCATATGCCAGCTGATGGTTAAGTGGTGGGGACACAGAAGGAGGCAGACATGAGCCCTTGTCTCCAGAAGGATGCGGTTTGTTGAGAAAGATAAACTTACGTCCATCTCAGCGCAGGTGCGAGGGTGCGAGCTGCAGCTTACACTGCAGATTTTCCTCTAATTCTGCTGTCAACCCCTTTAGCAGTGGGACCCATCAGCCTCCCCCAGCCTGGCTGTACATTAGAAGCACCTGGACACTCTTGGAATGTATAATGTCCAGCCTTCCCCAATCCGGACAACTTAAATCCGAATGTGTGGGGTGACTACTAAGTTCCCTGGGTAATTCTGTTACGTGGTAGGATTGGAAAACACTATTCCACTCACTCTCCCTCAGGTAATCACACCCCAAATCAAGGCTTCGCTTCCTTGTTTACCGACCTCGTCTGATCGGTAGAATCACAAAGGCAACTGCTAAAATACGATTTCTCAGGCTCTCCCCGGAAGTAATGATTCAGTTTGGGTAAAACCCCAGAAAAACTCTTTTTATAAGAAAATAAGAAAGTATATTTCTTCACAGCACCAAGCTCAGTCAAATTGGTGGCTTGAACTCAGCAGGAGTGGTAGAAATATTTACACCACAGAAACTGGCAAAGACCACAAATTATGATCTGCATTTTTCCCTTTGGATAGCTGGTGGTTAGGCTTTTACCAGCAAACCGCGGGGATCCACCTGTCACCCATGGGAGAAAGAGATGGGCTGGGTGAGGTGCGGGGGAACAGAAGCCCAAAGGACGCAAGAGGAAATTCTCAGACAGGTCAGGAGAAAAGGATATTGGGGAAGGTGTGGTTAAAAAAAGTCAAACTTTTTAATAATAACAGACACACTAAGGGCCAGTGTAGGATAGAATCTGAAAAGGTTTGTTGTCAGTGTATATTCAGCATGGCACAGTTTTTTCTGGAGTTACTCCCGAACAACACTGGTTCTTTTTGTTTAAACAGCCTCTTTTCCCACCCTGTATCAAAATGCTTCCAGACTAGTGTTTATGAGTAATTGGAATTATGTCAAAAAGTGTATATTGTGTGGAAAATGTGGAGAATTTTCTGCTCTTAAAGGGCTGATTAAGCATTCTCTTTGGAAAGCAATTTTACATTAAATTTATTTAGATACAAATTTTATTAGCTATTACAGATTTTCTAATCATTATTTAGTAATGACAGCTACTTTGTGATTGAAATCTTTCATTCTAATGATTTAAGTCCTGAAAATATCATTTTATTACTTTATTTATTTATTTATTTTGGAGACAGAGTCTCACTTTATTGCCCTTGTTATCGTAGAGTGCTGTGGCGTCATAGCTCACAGCAACCTCCAGCTCTTGGGCTTAGGTTATTCTCTTGCTTCAGCCTCCTGAGTAGCTGGAACTACAGACACCTGCCACAATGCCTGGCTATTTTTTGTTGCAATTTGTCCAGGCCTGGGTTTGAACCCACCACCCTCGGTATATGGGGCTGACGCCCTACTCACTGAACCACAGGTACTGCCCTGAAAATACCATTTTTTACAGAAAAAGAGAACCTAGTTTTGAAACTATATGGTTTATGTGGGGGGGGGCAGAAGGAAGAGAATGCTCTGACCCTCCCCCCAGATCCTACATCCTCACCATTCTAGGTCATCTATGGTTTGTGTAAAGCACTGATGGAGAATTATTGCCAAAGGTTTTCACCACAAAATGAAATGAGTAATAGCCAAATAGAACGTGGTAAAAAATATTACAGGCAAAAGAATTGCGTGAGTAGTTATGTCTTATTAGTAACATTAAAAAATGTAAAAGTTGACTTGGGAACAATTAATTATTCATGTTTGGAAAAATCAACACAAAGTAAATTGTGCCAGCCTGAAAGGATTCTCTTTGTGACAGAACGGGAAAAGTGAGCAAGGACAGAACTGAGGAGGCGGATTAAAATAAGGAAAAGGTGAGGGTAAGGATTGGGGGGTTGGGATAGCTGACAGGAGGGTGGGCCCAGCAGGGCCAGGCAGCTCAACCCAGCACGGGTCCCCCACTCCCCATGCCATCCCAACCCAACCCTACAAAGCTTAGCCAATGTCCCCATCCTGTGGGCCGCTGTGAGTCCACATATGTACATGAATATGAGTGTGTCGCGTGTGGCTGACAATGGGAGGGCGTGGCTCACTGAGCCTCTTGTCCCATAAGGGGGTAAAGGAACCTGCCTACAGGATAAAGCAGCACTTTATTTTCCCAGCCCATGGAGGTGAGGACTAGGCCGGGTTTGACCAGATGGGCAGCAGGCATGGCCTCTTCCTCATGTCTGTGCTGGCCTCTCTAGGTCAGGGCTGAAGGAGTGTGAAAGAGAACCCTGACCCCCACCCACCAAGCACGGCCCATCTTTGAGGGTGTCATCTGTCCAACCACAGCAAACGTTGACTAGGAGCCTAGGACTGTAAGGCCGTGTGCTAGGTGCTCATGTAGGTTTGTGAGCTGGAACTCTGCACCCTCAGGGATAAGAACCTGATGGACACGGGCAGTGGGTAGAAACTTCTGTCCTCCCTATGTGGAAGCAGAGAGCCGGACCACTGGATGTTCAGTGTGTGTGGACTTCAAACAGGAGGCCCAGTCCTACCAAAAATGTCTTAACTTGGCCACAAGAGAACACGTGTCACAGGAGCTCCCTATTCCTGGACCTCACTGTGTCCCCTTCCCTCACCTCTGTCCCTTACCTGTCCTTTCCTCCAGGGTCCCACTGCTTGTGGCCCCACACACACACCACCATCACTCAAGACTGATGGAATGGTCCTTTTTAGCCATCTAACTCCTCAGAGGATTTTCTTCACCTTGAGATGAGAGGGAAGTGTGTACCCAGGGTGCGGCCGCTCCTAAGCTAACCCGTGACAGCATGAAGAGGCTCTGGACCCCTTCCACATGGAGCTCATCCCAGAACCTCCCAGCTTTACACGTCTTCCCTCTGGGTCCCTGATCCCCTGACTTGAGGGCATGATAGGACTCCACTTGCTGTCTGGGTCCTTCCTTTTGAAATGCAACTTGCCTCCCCTTGATTTGGTTTCCTGTATAATCCATACAGACCCCACTATTTTATTTAGTTCATGTAATTAAAGTCAAAGAGGGCCATGATATCCCAACATCATCATCACCATTCCTGTTCCAATCACCCTGAATTTGATCTCAAAACTGTTCATGGACAGTTTATAATGCCCTTGTTTCCCTGAAGAAAAATAAAAGAATCACACGTGTTTTATGGAGCTTTGATTTATTGAGCCTATTAATAACAGCTGCATATTTTCCCAGTATTGTTAAAGATTATGATATTTATTAATGTTAACAATTAAATAAATTACTAGCATTCCCAGAACAAATGGTGAACTGAGATTATTCAATGCCAGAGTTACATTGCCTCTGATTAATCCTTGCTTTAAAGTTAAAGAAAAACTACACTATTTGAATGAGTTTGTGAATATTCTGCAGTAGATATTTCTCAATTTACCGAATTCCATAAATTAAACATCTTAGGGTTATCTAATTCTTTCATTTTTTTAAAAATTTGCTTTCCCAGATTCAATAGTCATGTCATGTTAACATTAAACAAGCTGGAGTGTTCTTTTCTTTTTCAGATTGATATAGTTTTTGTTGTTGGTTTCTGAGCATGAACATAATCTATGGAATGAATTGTCAAGCTATATATATATATATATATATATATATATGTATATGTGTGTAAGTATATACAGGAAATCATTCTCAAATGCAGCCATAGGTATATGTGTGTGTGTATATACACACACACACAGAGTTATCAACGTCGGAGGCACAATGCTAAGCCCTTTACAGGAATTACACAGCCATGTGAGATAGGTACTGTTATTACATCCTTTTCACATAGAAAATTTGAAAAATATCCTTGTCTAAAGTCACAAAAGTTACAACCAATCTGCCTACCTGATTGACTACTCAATAACTCTACAAGTGAATGAGTAACCAAATAAGTTCAGAAGAGATAAACTTAGGTAATTCAAGAGATTTTTTTCTGACAACATATTGTGTATTGAGTGAATATTTATGCCCAAATTAACAAAGAAATATGAATTAAAATACATATAAACAAAAAAACATTTATTAGCCAAGTCATTAATTAGGGTTATCTTGGCTCTAAGATAAAGGTCCATCACTCCTTTAGGGTAAGAATCTAGCCCTATAGCAAGTGCCAGAACTTAGGCTCTTTATTATAAGCCTAACATGTTACATATTATATATATTATTTATTTGATGAGAATGAGCACAAGATGCGGCTGACTGATCCACATGGACCATTCCTTAAGCGTCTTCTCTAAGCTTCAAAAACTTTAAATTTTACCTATTTAAAAAGAAAATGGGTTAGAAATGCTTTAATTCTTATTGACCCTACTCTGCACCCAAATCATTTCTTGGTTTCTGGCCATTTGGCACAAAAGTTCAAGTAATGAAAACATAAGATAGGATTGGATACATATATGACTCGAATACTGTGTTACATGAATTTGATTCTTCATTTCTGAGAAAATATGTGCCACCTTATTCATTATAAAGATCCTACAACACTTTTTCTTGGATTTCCTCTCTTTAGAGCACTTACTAAATGTGCATGCACTTGCCCCAGTGAACACACACACGCACTATATATATTTGTTTATTTGGTTTATTAATTTCTCTCTCCTTAAAACATTTGTGGTGGAGGAACCCTAGTTCTGAAGGCTCAGTCATCACACTATGTCTCTCTGTTACACAGTGCCCGGCACCCAGGAAATGTTTGATAAATACATGTTGACTTACTACCTGCCACCTGACTGACTAATCAATAACTCTACAAGTGAATTGGGTACCTAAATAAGTTCAAAGGAAATAAACTTGAGTAATTGAAGGGATTTTTTTCTGACAACATATTGTGTATTGAATGAATAGTTATGCCTAAATTAACAAAGAAGTCTGAATTAAAATACTTACAACCAAAAAATATTTGTTAGCCAGGTCATTAATTAGAGTCATCTTGGCTCAAAGATAAGGGTCAATCACTCCTTTAGGTTAAGAATCTAGCCCTATTAAAATTGTGACACTGAGTAAAAACTTTGTGTTAAGCATTTCCTCTTCTGGGAAATTTCACACATAATTATGAAATCTAAGAATTTAACTCTTACTGACATTCCCTAATGACAGCAAAAAACTAAGGCCTTTGAGTCCTTAGACTTAGAATCCAGTTCAAACAAATAAAGTGAGTCTGAATATGACTAATTGAGATACTTGTTATAAGTTTTCACATTTTCGATCAATATTTGTTGAATGCTAAGTAATTGTTTAGTGACAGACACCTGGACCACAACCACCTGCCACACAGAGGCTTATATTAGAAAGCCTAAGTTCTGTCACTTGCTGTCATGGGACTTTGGACAAGGTATATTTCAAATTTTCTATCTGTGACAAGGATACAATAATAGTTCCTATCTCACATGGCTGTACAATTTCTGTACCAGGGCTATATTATTATTTAAAGTAATAACTATTATTTATTAGTTTAAATAGTAATAGAAGATTATAACGGGAGCGATTGCCTTATTTTCTGGAGTAACATTTTAGAACTCTAGATGTTTCAGAAAGTGATTAGTTACAGTAGGCTGAAAAAGTTGAGAAAAACTGATGAACTTGAATCTCAAAGACATGCAGCATGAAGAACCCGCTGAAGGGCTGAGTGGGGCAGAGTGAACCTCAGAGTCCTAGGGGAATGGACATAAGCTTCTGAGACGAGATGTGAGGACTCAGGATGCCTACAGGACAAAAAACGTCAAGTGGTGAAGTTGAACTGATCCAGCGATGAGTCCTGCTGGGTGCAGACAGCATGAGTGCATTGCTATGAAGTCCCAAAGATGATCCAAGATAAAAAATTAGAAAAGAAATTTCACAACTACTCATGTAGTTGAAAAGGATGAGTCACAGGGGAAACTCTTAAGAGCAAAGCCAGAGAATTAGGAGTCAGGAGCGTACCCTGGGCTTAGAAAGAAGGTGCTTGTGGACGCCGAGGACCTGGGTCCTGAGCCTGGGCCTCTCCCACAAAGAGCATCCCCCCCATGTCCTAAAGGTGAAATAAGGGACCCCTGGGATTATACTTGCCAGATTTAGCAAACAAAACTGCAGGGTACCCAGTTAAATATGAATTTGAGATAGCAATGGATTTTTTTTTTTTTTTACTTCCAAAGAGGGAGATACTTGAACAAATGGAAAAGAAGAGAAAAACAACTCAAGTAAAAACAATACCATAGGTGAAGCACAGAAGCCCAGCTAAGAAGGTAGATATTTGGGGAATAATGAGAAGATGAGTTTACCCAGAGTGGAAGGTGCTAGGTCTCACAAGAGGACCCATCCAGGCATGTTTTCTTGTGCTAACTGCCTTGTACTCTTGTTAGATTACAGTTACCCATTGCCTTGTATTCTTGTTAGATTACGGTTACCCATTGCTGTCTCTGAGTCTGTATTATAATTCCCTCTTTACTAATGGGGAATCCAGCTTCAGAGAGGAAGATTCCCTGCCAAGTTTATACAACAACGATGACAGAGCTGGGTACACCCAGTGCCATCCAACCCCCAAACCATTGCCCTTCTGGTGGGTCATACTGATCTAGATGTGGATAAATAATAAATATTTGTTAAATTCAAGACAAAAATTGGACATCCAGCATGTGGTCAGATTCTGGAGACATTCAAAGCAACAAGTCAAGGTGGAAACACGTGACAACGTGTCTCCAACGAGCATCAATCGCATTGGCTCCCTCTAGCAAATGCTTTAAACCCCACCCCAAACCAAGATAGCTGTTCAGTTTAGGTGTGCCATTCTGATTCAATTCTCACGTTCTCAGGGTGCTAACTTCTAAATCCCTGATCAAACACAACTGTTAATCAAGAATACTCAACATAATTCTCGCCACCAACATGTGTTAACTGCAAACTCCCCAATCAAGCTGAAATTTGGTGTAGCTCCCCAGTAACTTGTTTCCTCGCTCTCACAGCAAGGCAGACAGGTACTGCACTGCTTTGATTTGAAGATAATTGTATTAATCGTGAAATTCACCATAACAGGCTACCTGAAGATCAATTTTATGGAAAACATAACAGTCACAAAGCTGTGAAAATTAGATTTGGGGAAAATGTATGTCAAGATGAGATTTCATTGTTCTCTCAATTGCTCTTCTGATATCTCTGACTGAACGTCTCAAATGATAACCAGGGGGATTTAGCAGCGTTGAATTGGCACTTGATTCAGCTGTGAAGAAACAAGGACATGATACTAAGATTGCCCTAGGTTTTTTTTTTCTTTGTTGTTGTTTTGAAAATCTAAAGAAGTAGATAATAAAACACAAGTAAGAAATAACTTCTGAGAGACACAGATGGTTCTCAGAAAACTACAAATAGCAAACCACTTTTGGCATTGGCCACGTTGGACTGTTTTAGCTGTTTGACTGGAGTTTGCAGAATTACGCACGATGGGAAGGGCACAGGAGAATAATCACAGGGACTTTTTGATGGACAGTTAGAAGATACGGTAGAAGGGGCATAGGCTTTGGAGTGAGCCAGACCTCAGTGTGAATCCCGGATCTCTCTGTTTTCGAGATGGACGGATGCTGGTCATTCCTCATTCTCTCCCTTGCTCCAGTTTTCTCCTCTGCAACACGGGGGATGACAGGGCAGCACGGGAGGCAACTTATAAGTGTTGATATCCTGTAGTCAGCTCTCACAGCAAATTGTAGGCTGATTTTTGTTTCACTTGGAGATGTGTGAATTGCCTTAGTCTGATAAGAACTGAGAAAATGTGGACACTGGCGTGAAAAATGAGGGTGCGATGTGAGCCATCTGGGATGCGGCGTTTCCACCTGGCCACTCTCAGTGGGGTGGGGGGCGGGGCAGGGTATGTGCCATTGTCTCCTTTGGCCAAGAAAAAGGACCAGAATCCACAGTCACTCCTGCTTCTCTCTTCTGCTGTCAATGTGTTCCCAATCCTTTATTTGGGCCCTGGGAACACTGAACAAGCTTCTTGACATTCTTGACCGAGAACAAACCTCAGTGTCCTTGGTTCTGTACGTTCTTTTTCATTCTGCACTTGCCTCTGTGGGTCCCTTTCATCCTCCTGACTCTTCTCAGCTATGTTCCCTCTTCCTCATCTTCTCAGTGAGACCCCAGCCACGCAGTTCCCTATCCTCTCAGAGCCTCGATTCTTCATCTGTTAAATGAGTTAAGACGATAGGGAGAATTAACCACAGCAGCAGTTTGCTCACTTCTCAGCCATGCTTGGCCCTGACACGTCAGCCAAGGCTGCTGAGTTCTTTCCTTCCTCCCATCATTCTGAGTGAGCCGCCCCCAGGCCAGCGCCCAGTTCGGAAGCAAAGCTGGTCTTGGTGGACCGTGTGTGTCCCCTGCTTTACACTTGGCTGTTTGGTTTCTGACTCACCCTGTTGCTGTCGACTTTGTGACTTGTGCTCACAGTTTATTGTTGGCCCCTCCTCTGCGGCTCCTAAAGACCCAGGTTTTAATGATCATTTTAGTTCTTGGCCCATGTCCTTTCCTAACGGAACCTTCAAAAATAATAGCCCTAGATGGAACCGTAAGCTCCTTCCCCAGGCAGGGAGAGAAAACACTGGAGGTCAAAGACGTTGCTGTTTTTGTTCCATTTCCAATTGCCAAATGCTTTATTCTAGGGAACGATGATGGCAGACGTGGTTCCTGACAGCCGCCCTGAGGACTTCCTTGGTATGGAGCTGTTCTCCACCATCGTTACCCAAAGCGACTGAAGCAAAGTATTCAGGACAGTGCACAGTGCCTCTTTGCATATTTCACGGTGTTTTAAGACATAAACGTACTCAGTTATATTCAGAGAGGTTTGTAAAAAACTGAAGACATCAGAAAATGGTAAAACCAGCCCATAGAAAACTCTAGAAAACGTCAATCTGATTCTCCTATGCATGGCAAGTGTGTACTGTTCATTATAAGCTGAATTGTTTTCATTTTTAGTAATTCAACCATTGAGCTGTAGGTAACTTCTGTAAAAGGCAGATTCTTCCTCTGGAGATGCGGCAGGCAGCTGGGCCTGCCTCTGCAGCACTGGGAAGGCCTGCAGAGCTCTCTGCTCGGCAGGCAGGTCACCCAAGGCTGATGCTTCTAAATCATCCAGGCTTTTCATCTGGGAGCTCGATTCCTTCCTCTCTTCCTCCCAAACCGCAGGCTTCCCTATTATACACCTCCCTGTTAACAAATGGGTTTCCTACTCCAGTCACTAACCTGGGAGCCCTCAGACAAGGACAGTTCTCCCCTCTCTGGCCTAGTCTCCACTTTTGTTGGAGTTAATGGTCAGTGCCTTTGTATTCCAGAATGCCTAGGGCAAAACAAACCCCCAGATGCTCAGACCCCTGTGCCCCAAAACCTTCAGGTCACAAGCTGACACCCACAGCACTGCCCAGGCCTTGGAGTAGCTGAGAGCAGGCTGTACATGCTGTATCTCTCTCTCTCTCTCTCTGTCTCTCTCTCTCTCTCTCTCTCTCTCTCTCTCTCTCTCTCACACACACACACACACACACACACACACGCACAGGTATGGATCTGTGCAGTCCAGTATTTTTTTGAGAGAGAAACACAACAATCTTTGGGAAAGGACTTGGACTACCAGTTTGTAGAATGCCAGTGCTATCAGTTTAGACGCGTTTCCTGAAGCACGTCCAGTGGATGAAGATATCTGGGAAGCCAACAAGGCCCAGCAACCAAAAAGCTGGCCGGGGGGCTTATTTCTGGAGTGAATTCTGATCCTTGGATGAACTTAGACAAGCTGTTCGGCTTCTCAGCGCTTTAAATGACGACACTGGGGCTGCAGGCACTCATTCTAAAGCGACCCTCAGTTCTGAAACTCCTTCTTCCAAATCTGGATACGATAGATTCAATGATTTCATTGGCATCTCCACCGATTTTACCGTGCACACAGAGTGAGCTCATTTTGTCAATGAAATGAGAATTTTTTTCTCATCTTCTTTAAATGAATTTTTTGAATGAAATCTCATCTTTTTTTAATGAAATTTT
Organism: Galagoides demidoff; assembly: GCA_963574575.1. Taxonomy (NCBI): domain Eukaryota; kingdom Metazoa; phylum Chordata; class Mammalia; order Primates; family Galagidae; genus Galagoides; species Galagoides demidoff. Next base: position 3,123 of record CAUYQV010123702.1, on the reverse strand, counting down.
TAACTTATGAGAAATTTTGGTTTACAGAAAAATGGTGCTGCAGGAAAACCCAGCCCTCCAGTTCTCCTATCACTGATATCGCATTTAATGTATTTTATAGTTTTTACCACCAAGGAACTGATATTAATAAATTATTTTTAACAAAAACCAACCCTTTCTTTAGATTTATTCAGTTTTCATGGGATTTCTGTCCCTTTCCCCAGCCAGGATGCCACCTCCCCTGCCATCTCATCTCCTTCCGCACCTTCCGGCTATGACGGCTCCTCAGAATTCCACTCTTCTGATGACCTGGACAGTTTTGATGTCCTCCTCTTGGGCTGTTTTCGCATGATTATATTGATTATAGCTTTGGGGGAGAAATAGCTTTGACGGAGGTGCCGCGTTTATAATGGTATTTCAAGGAGCCTGCCGTCTGTACGACTCACGGTTGCTGATGTTCACTGGGTCCCCGGCCAGGTGTACTTGTCAAGTTCCCCTTTTCAAGCTGTACACTTTGAGAGGAAGCCACCGTGCGGAGCCCACACCTGGTCAGGTGCATGGCACTCTGCCACCTGTGGCAGGTAGAGTGTATAAGCTACTCGGAAGTTTTCTGCATGGGAGAAATGTCCCTCATCTCATCCACTATTTACTTATTTATTCAATAGCATGCAGTTGTTTTTGTATGAGTATCAGTGAGGGTGTGGCCCTCAAGGCCTGCCACTTCTCAGAGGCACCATTTCTTAGCGCTAGCATTCTGGTAACAAATTACTTTTGGGGGGGGACACAGTCAGACCCTAGCACTTACTTTATGTCATAACAAGATTGCCCAGGCTCATCTTGGATAGTTTCTACCCTAGTGCTAGAATATTCTGTCACTCCAAGGATAACTAGTTTCTTCCATTAGAGAGCAATATTAGAATCCAAGATCTGGGTACTAGGAATGGTTGGATCTAAAGATGTCATTGTTTCTAGGCCTTTCAACTGACAGATGAAAAAAATATATATATGAATGTGTGTATATGTGAAATATGTGGGTATATGAATATTCAAACTGTAAATATGAACATATGTGTAAATATACACATGTATGTATAAAAATATTTCTTGATGGTGCAACTACAACTTGAACTTTACCTTAGAATTGAAAACAATGTAACCTAAACATTTGTACCCTCCTATTAATCTGAAATAAAAAAATATATTTCTATCTGTAACTGTTTGTATTTTAGTTCATTTTCCTTAGCTATAACAGAATGCAATGGACTAGGTAATTTATAAATAAGGAAGATTTATTTCTTATAGTTCTGGAAGCTTGGGAGTTGAGAAGTATGGCACCAGCATCTGGTGAGGGCCTTCTTGCTGCTTCGTACATGACAGGAGGCATCAGGCAGTGAGAAGGCGAGAGGGCCAGAGGGTGAGAGGGCCAGAGGTTGAGAGGGAGAGAGGGTGAGAGAGTGAAAGGGCCAGAGGGTGAGAGGGCCAGAAGGAGAGAGGGTCAGAGGGTCAGAGGGAGAGAGGGTGAGAGGGTGAGAGGGTGAGAGGGCCAGAGGAGGAGAGGGTGAGAGGGCCAGAGGGAGAGAGGGTCAGAGGGTGAGAGGGCCAGAGGGAGAGAGGGTCAGAGGGAGAGAGGGAGAAAGGGTGAGAGGGCCAGAGGGAGAGAGGGTGAGAGGGCCAGAGGGAGAGAGGGAGAGAGGGTGAGAGGGCCAGAGGGAGAGAGGGTGAGAGGGACAGAGGATGAGAGGGAGAGAGGGTGAGAGGGAGAGACCCTGAACATCTGACAGCTCTGATCTCTCTTTCTCTTGTACCTATCCCCCCATAGGGGACTCACCCTAATGACATTATTTAATTCTAATTACTTCCAAAAGGCCCCACCTCCAATCAGTATGTGAACTTGGAGATTAAGTTTCCCACACATGAAATTTAGGGGATATGTTCTACCCTTATAGTATCTATTTCTTTCTTAAGCTAAATTAAGTTCATACACATGTCCACAGCTTTCAGCCATTACCCCGTGAGTTAGTCGGGCCTCCTCTCCCTCGCCCACCTGTAAAGTCCAGCTCCCACCATGAGAAACCACCCATCCACTGGCCTCTGTCCACGTACTTAATTGTGCAATTCCAGTATACAGTTGTGGCAGTATCATAATTGTTAACATGTAACCAACCCCATGGTAAACAGCCTTTTCACCCAGGGCCTGGTATTTACCCAAGTTTCTTTTGTCTTCAGTCTCACTAACATACAGCCATCATTTCCCAAGTTACAGAGACAGCACCTTGACCCCTCACCCCCTTCAGAAAGCTTGTTTCATGCGTTGGCAATAGAGTTAACTTGTTTTGTCCATTTGGCATTCCATCCTGGGATCCCCTGCCTCATAATCCATTTATTACATTTTCATCCATTACAGTTCACTTTTTGTGCTGTGAAGTTCCATGCGTTTTTAACAAAAGCCTAGTATCACAAATCCACTACCAAGTGTCATGCAAAGTAGTTTCACTGTTTAAAAAATCTCCTGTGTGTGTTTCACCTTCTCCATTCTTATACTGTCCCATAATTGTTGGCAAACACGGAATGTTTTTTTTTTTTAACGTTGCTCTAGTTTTTACCTTTTTCACAAAGCCACATCATTGGAATCAGACAGCATGACGCCTCTTCAGAAGAGCTTCTTCCACTTAGAATGTGCATTGAAGGTTCACTCATGTCTTTTCTTTTGCTTGATGGCTCCTTAATTATTATTGCTGGATAATGTTTAGTGTGTCGGCTTATCATAGACTCTTTACCCCGTCACCTGTTGAAGAAATCTTGGTTGATTTCAATATTTTGTGATTAGGAATGAAGCTGCCATAAATATTCAGATACAGGTTTTGTGTTAACACATGAGGTCAGGCAATTAAGTTTGTGAACTCCTCTTAGAAAATGTACCACAAGGGGGGAATGGGTGGAGGTAGGGGGATTGGAGGAACCATTTTTGAGGTATTTCTTACAGGGATACAAGTGAAACTCTCTGAGAGTAGAATCAGGACGTTTTAAAACTATAACTGAGAAAATGACATGAAGGCTGTGTTGATCAGTTTGATGGAAGTATTTCGGATTGCATGTGAAAACCCCACACTGTACCCCAGAAGTGCATTAATGTACATAGTTACC
>CAUYQV010123701.1:0-38332 GCA_963574575.1 Galagoides demidoff | reverse complement strand
TAACTAACAATTAGTTTCATAATAGTGTTGAGTACATTGGATACTTTTTCTTCCATTCTTGAGACACTTTGCTAAGGAGGATATTTTCCAGCTCCATCCATGTAAACATGAAGGAGGCAAGGTCTCCATCTTTCTTTGTGGCTGTATAGTATTCACTATGGAAGATTTTTAAAGAAGAAGATATTAAAATGGACTTATATTTTTGCAAGTATTAGATGATTTGGAAGAGGGTTCAAGGGAGTATTGTTATCTACTGTCAAGAAGAGAGAGTAATTTCATGACTGGTTATCTTAATAATTCTTAAACATTAAAGAGAAACTACCAGAATAAAACTATGATTGATAAAGAAACATCAATCATGCCTACTCTTTTTTTTTTTAGAGACAGAGTCTCACTATGTCACCCTTGGTAGAGAACTGTGGTGTCAGAGCTCACAGCAACCTTAAATCCTTGGGCATAAGCAATTCTCTTGCCTCAGTCTCCCAAGAGGCTGGGACTACAGGCACCTACCACAACGCCGGCTATTTTTGGTTGTTTTTGTCTTGTTGATTAACAAAGAGGCTTGAGGAAAAAGTTGTTTTTGTTGTTGTTGTCATTGTTGTTTAGCAGGCCCAGGCCAGGTTCAAACCCGCCAGCCTGGTGTATGTGGCCAGAGCTCTAACCACTGAACTACAGGAGCCGAGCCAACTCCTACTATCTTGATAGGAGGATGTTGGGTCCATTTTATGTTCTGGACAATGTTATCTGATGCTGTGATTAATAACACTCAACTGTGAAGGTCAGACCACCTCCTGGCAACAGCACGGCCTACTTGACAGCACCCAGCTATCAGGCATCACTTTTGTTTTTCTTAAGAATTCATTTTATAGGACATGGAAGGCATGGAAAGCACTGAGAAGAAAATGAAAAACTCCCTGGTAGTGCTCGTTTAGCAGAGAGGCAGAGAGCGGAAAAGGGAGCCGCCATGTGAGCGCTGGCTCTGCAGTGGTGCTTCTGCTGTTGGCAGCGCTGAGGCCCGGCAAAAGGAATACCGTAAAGAGAGACTCCCCAGAGTCCCTACCCCTCAAAATGCCAATTTATCTAGAGCACAAAAGATATCAATAACCAGGCTGCATTCAGAAGCTGGCATTCCAAACCCAGTGATCTGGAACATTCCCCATAGCAAACACCTCACAGTAGCCAGAACTGTGCTTTTCCACTCAATACAGTACTTGCTGTGTGCCAAACACATGTATTGTTTAGCTATTTATTGGTTTTAGAGACAGGGTCACTCCACTCAGACTGGAGTGCAGTGGTGCCAACACAGCTTACTGTCGTCTCTGCAGTCTCAAAGCCTGCTCCTCCCACTCCAGCCTCCTGAGTGGCTGAGAACTCAGGTAGGCACCAGTGTGCCCCGAAGCACATGTATTAAATTATCTAAAATTCATAACAATCCTATGAGGTAGATCCCATTATCACCCTATTTTACAGATGAAAAACTGAGGCATGGAGAGGCTTGAGGAAAAAACACTCGCCCAAGGTCCCAGATCTAAGAAATAGGAGATTTGGAATTCAAACTCAGGTTACTAACTACAATATCAAATAATGTTACTTACCTAGTTTTTCCCACTTTGAGTTTGAAAATCTTGACTGTAACAGTTTTAGAATATCCCATTTCCCATCTCTATTGCGCTCTCTTTCTTTCTCTTTATGTCTTCTCTCTTTTGCTCTCTCTACATATACATAGACATATGCCCATACACATATACATGCATATACGTATATGTATGTATGGTTGTGCATGTAACAGATGTGGATGTCTCTGTGTGTGCACGTTTGTATATGCACACACAAATATGCATACACTGGATTTAAACAATTTTAGACTACATAAAAGTACAAAATAAATTGTCAAAAATGACTGACTGCAAATTCTGAAATGAAACTATTTGTCTTTCTTCTATACATTAAGATATAAACAAAATACACAACCACTCAGAAAATAATACAGCAAGGATCTGTTTCAGTTTCATTTTTTCATATTAGTAAAATCCTGTCACCTCCTGCTAAGTACTAAGCAGTGAGTGTCTGTTCGGGTTCATACTGATCTTTTTTTTAGGGGGGGCAATATCTGCAGCTTTCCCCTCTTACTTTTTGTGTTTTATTCTGCCTCATTCTGTGCTGGGATGGGGACATTTCAAGAGAAGTCACTTCCGGCTTAAAGACAACCTGAAGCTAGACCCTCCCTCACTGCACAACATTGTCAAATGTTTCCAGGTTAAACCATCATCTATGCCCCTGGCACTAGCAGCTTGGAGAATTCCTATTGAGGAACTTCTATTCCATGTCCTGGAAAGGCATACAAGAAGAAAGAGGTAAAAGTTTTAGCCATCCTTTATGAATTGGGCAACCTTTTAGGGCTTGATAGGGACTTTTTATTATATATGAGTTAATCAGAAGTAACGGAAAATGAAAAAGTACACAAATACGCACTGATCACCATCTCAAGACCAGACACCAGGGGATTAGAAAATATCTCAAACATTCATCACTTCCTAGGTCACAGGAGTGGCTTATGAAGCCGTTTCTGCCCTGTTAAGTAGCAACTTTTTATAATGAGGTCCTTCATTTCATATTCCATTCTCTATTAGACATTCATTATGCTGAACCAGCCAAATTAATGAATTACATGCAAATTTCCCAAGTAGGCCTCATTGCCATCTCTCCCCATCTCTGCCAATGTGAATTAGAGGAAAAACTGGGAGAAAACTTCAGAATTATAGAGCAACACTCAGATTGTTTCCTTCTCAGTAAAATGAGGTAAATTACGTCTATTTCACAAAATCTTATGCTGAAGATAGGGCTGTTAATTATTTTAAGATAATAATAATTATGTTAATGTTAATAAATGTCACTATTACTAGTTTCTATTTTCATTAATCATACATTAAATAAATAATACATTGCATAAAACATAATATAGTAATATAAAATGAATTATATAAAACAAATTACATAAAAAGTAACTAATACAAATTAATCTATTTTCATTAAGTAGATTCAATAATTATAGCTAAATAATTATATTCATTATTAAAACAATAAGAAATATTATTCCACTAGTAACTATTGCAAGTAGAATGTGTTAAAATGTCTTTAAAACCAGATGCACGTTGTGGCCAATTCAGTTCTGTAAATGTTTATTGAGTACCTACGCTATGCCCAATAATTAGGATATAAAAATGAAAAGGACAAGTACCTGCTGTAGACATGAGGAACTTCTAGACGAGCCCAGTCAACAATTTCAGTTGAGTGAGTAGTAAGCACTATGATACATATTGGAATACAGAGGACAGGGCTTCTAATCTAGTGGTGGGGATGAGGAGTTTTATTCTTTCATATTATAGGAACTACTGATACACAGGGACTACTAACTGAGTCAGTTACATATTAGGAAGCTGTCAGAGATGAGATGACGCTCAGGTGCTGAGAGGATGCTTCAGATCATGCTAAGTAGGAATGAGCAATTAAAGAGAAGAAACCAGGGACAAATGATCTCATATAATGTCAAACAAGTAGATGATAACTCAGAATGCTGATTCATTACTCAGCTGCTTAGCTGGTTCAGTGGATTGGTGTTTTACCTTTCTATTCATTATCCATTCATTTAGCTGGCATTGGGATATACACAGACCAAAAGCTCAATAAAAAGTCAAAAAGCTCATCTCTATCTGTGCTCAGGGGTGATTCTACAAGTTCAATGATTGAAATATAGTTAACCAAAGCAGAAATAACTTCTAAGGGAAAGCAGAAAGCTTTCTCTGGAGCAGGTCATGAAAACAGGCATTTTTGTTAACCTCCATTTCTTAGATATCTCATGTAGATCTAGCTCTCACGTCCTTTTCGACATGTTCAGGTGAAAAGAGCCACCCACCAGTAGCTCTTCCAAAAGCAAATGTAAAGAATTCTAATCTGGCTGATTAAACTGAATTAGAAAACCATAGGTAGTGCTTATTAAAGCAATACGGCAAAGAGAAACTCAGTAGGGACTGAGTCAGTTACAACTGGATCCAGCTGGATTTGATCCTTGTTAAAACTATTTTCTTTGGAATCATCCGTTTTAGAGAAATTGGGTTTCAGATTCAAATGGCAGCTGTAAAGGTTGAATTAGATTTATAGGAGAACACTATTGCTTTGAAAAAAATTTCTCTTTAGTCCTAGCCAGGTCACCAGAGAGTTTTCCCACCACAAAGTTTCAGGTGCAATTACAACATAGAACTTTACACAATAAGCAGGAGTTTGGAAAAATGTTGTTAAAAGTGAACCGGAACTGGGGTGGCACCTGTGGCTCAAAGGAGTAGCGCGCTGGCCCCATATGCCAAGGGTGGCGGGTTCAAACCCAGCCCTGGCCAAAAAAAAAAAAAAAAAAGTAAACTGGAACTGGTTCTCAGAAAAGAGCCTTCTTACTTTGTAAGTCATTTTTGTTTTTTGGAGAAGATGACTTGAGGTTCAAACAGAATTACAACCAGTTCTGAGTATTGCCTGCCTCACTTAGGACTGAAATCAGTTTTGTTTGGTGACAAACTATTTTTTTTTTAATTTTAACTATTCAAATATTTGCTTTGGCAAACCAGCACCACTGAGACCAGAGAAGAATCCACGTTATCTTTACTTCTTCATGCGTCTCAATCACAAATAGCAGAACTTATTATGAAATCATTGTTAAATATTATACGTTAGCATAGTGCCATGTTAAGTTTTCCTTACTATAGTATGAAGCTTTATTTTGTTTTCATTTAGAAAGAGGTCTCCCCAACAACATCCCTTCAGACTTCTTTTTTTGCCATTTTTTAAAATTTATTTTCGTATTTTGGAGTATTACAGTGGTACACACATTTTACTTGCATAATTTGAAGTCTATGTTTTAAGTGTGCCCTTCACCCTGAATGCGAGGGCCTTGCACCCAGTAGGTGGAAATTTACCCTGCCACCCTTCCCCCCCACACTAGATTGCCAGTGAGTTTTACTTCCATATGTGCACATAAATGATAACTGGCTAGTTCCACTTGGGAATTGAGTCCATGTGGTGTTTGTTTTTCCATTCTTTCAATAGTTCTCTTCAGACTTACGGAATACACAGTGCCCACGTGCACACACGCTGATCTATTATTTCTGTACATCTCCCTCCTGGAGTTTGTCTCCCAATTCCTGCTCTGTACAACTCATTTTCACTCCTAAGAGTTTTCTTTTCATTCATGAAACTTAGCCAAAGGTAATATTAGCTATCCAACAATGGCTACTTGTAATATTATTTTAATAGAATTTGTAAATATATGCTAATGAAATAGGAAAATCATAATCAAAGCTTGGCAGTCATTTTTTTGAACATTAAATAGTTGTTTGTTTGTTTTTTTTATTTATTTTGGACAGTAGGTTAACCTGCTCTACTAGCAAGCTGAAATCTGTTGAGGGGGGGAAATCACAATTATAAACATTAAAAACACAACTAACTCCTCTTATTTAATGGGTTTTTTGTGTCTTTATTCATGTCATTCCAGTAATCCAGACTGCCATTGGCATCAACCTCTGCCTATCAAACCCTTTTCAAGCTTTTCCTGACCCCCTCAGAAAGATCAGCCGAATCTTTATGGTAGACTGCCTACATCCCTACTTAGCAAGAACACACTCCTCCTCATGTCAGTTCACTGCATGTGTATATATACATATATCCAGTTAGGAACTCGGATGGAGCTGTTCTTAAAGCAAGCTGTGACTTTTAGGTGAGAGCCACAGATTTTGGTGGGAAAATGGGACAGACCCAGAGAACAGCCAGGAAGTAACATAAGTTATTTCAGGTCATCACTCAGTGAGGCAACGCACCATTGTGTGAGTTGGTGGTCCACTGGTGTCCTTTGAGTACACACCTGTGCCTGATTTTGGGTGCATTATTTGAACCAAAATAGGGCTCTCAAAGTGAGGGTGGAACAATAGCTAATAAGAGGCTCAGGGAAAAATCCAAAGAGAGAGCTGGGGCTTCCTTCAAGTAAGCACATGCTCAGAAGCAGTTTCAACCTCAGAACAGAAAAGGGAAAAACTAAGAAACCAAGAGAGAAAACCCTGCGGAGGTAGAAAACAGGCTCGCAATGGTTGACTGGCTAATGGACAGAGCAGCTAAAGTCATTCCAAATCCTCATTTTCGCTTGGTAGGAGCCCGCTTCTTTGAACAAGCTACTGAAATAGTTATCTCTCTGGATAGATGGAGAGATACAGACACCTCTACATAAGCTTAGAAATCAATCAATAAATGACTGAATCAAATACTTGAAGTTGTTAACAGCAGTTTTCTGAGTTGTGAGATTACAGAATAAATTTTTTCACTGCTATTTTTTCGACTTTCTCAAATGTTTAATGAAAATGTGTGCTGATTTTATAATCAAAAAAAAGGTGACTAAGTAAGCATGTGTGAGTATACTATTTCTTTTTCTTTAGACTAAGCCAATAATTTGGCAGCATTTGGCAACATCTGGAGATATAGTTGGTTGTCAAAATTGTAGGATGTGCTCCTGGCATCTGCTGAGTAGAAGCTGGAAATGACGTTAAAAATCCTACAGTGTAGATGACAGTTCCCAACAATGAAGAATTATTCTGCCCAAAGTGTCAATGGTGCTAAGATTGAGAAACCCTGGATTAAACAAATAACAGTGTTTAAAAGCTCTTATCTCTCTCCATAATTAATTCTACTGATATTATACACAGTTATTTCAGATTCATTAAAGTTTATTTTTAAGTCTAAAAACCTAATGAGCTTTTAACATTTCAATAAAGGTATTTGTATGCATTATCAATGATTCAAAATAAAATTTAAGCTGTTTTAGTAACACTACAGTATATTTTCTAATTACATGACACCAGAAGTGACACTCAAAAAGAAAAATCAATTTGACATGTTCTCTTCCTAACTCATGTCCTTGCTTCTTTATTTTTCAAGAAGCATGGATGACTTTGTTACAAGTGACAGTATATATTACTATTATTAAGGTAGTTCCATTAGAATCTGCAATCTCAGAATTACCCAAGTGAAAATGACCTTCTGGTTTGACAAATGTTGGCTTGTGTTTCTTTTTTACCTTTATGTTTCTATGATATACAAAGCTTTTTCTTTGCAAAAGCTTTTGTATATAATAAACTCTAAAATATATATGTGTGTGTGTGTGAGAGAGAGAGAGAGAGAACTGAATTAAAAAGTTACAGTTCTTCTGGACACAATTGATACAGGTATAAAGATGCATAATAAATTTTAGAATAAGTAAAAGATACATTTTTTGATTATCTAATATCATGAATTATAGTTGATTTAATTCAACAAGAGATTAATGGACATCTTTGAGTTATCTATCACTTTGCCACATGTGCTACAGAGGGTATAAGTAACATAAAATGCATTCCTTAACCTTATAGTCTAACAAAGAGATAGACCATACCCTGAGAAAACCATTTCATTCTAGAGCAAAATGGTAGGTGATTGAGAGCCAAAATGAGTGACTAATTAGTGCAATAAGAGCTTAAGGAACAAAAAAACTCTGGGATCAACAGAATTGGTTTCATGGCAATGATGAGAATTGAACTAACAATGAGTATGACTGACAATGAGGGAAAGATATTATAAAGCTGAGCAATGAGGAGAAGTATGATAAAACATGAACATAGCTAAGAAAAGATACCACAGCATGTTTGGGACAGGCAGTGAACAACCCTGGCTGAGTTAGACTGAGTGTGGTGGCTCGTGCCTGTAATCCATCACCATGAGAAACCAAGACCAGAAGACTGCTTGAGCTCAAAAGTTCAAGAGCAGCCTGAGCAAGAGCAAGACCCCATCTCTACTAAAAAATAGAAAAAAATAATTAGCTGGGCATTGTGGTGAGTGCCTGTAGTCCCAACTACTCAGGAGGCTGAACCAGGAGGATTACTTGAGGGCAAAGTTTGAGGTCACTGTGGACTAGGCTGATGCCATGGCACTCTAGCTGGGGAAACACAATGAGAGTCTTTCAAAAGGAGGAAGAAAGGAAGGAAAGGAGAGAGAAAGAGAGGGAGGGAGGGAAAAAAACATGAGTGGAATAAAATATTCTATCTCCAAACAAAGTTTGGAAATAGTGTTTTTAATCATTATCACACTTAAATGATTACTTAATCTAATGATTTAATATTATCTTCCTACACCTAAAGACCTTTCTACTACATAAAGCAAAAATCTAGCCTACACAATGTACCCAATGTTCTATAAAAATCATTAGCAAAGACAAGCCAAATTTAGCTATAGCCCCATGTAGCCTTTTGCCCTTTGTGACTACAAAGATAGTAAGAGTCCTCATTTCTGAACAGCGGTTCTCCAATTAAAGAATTTTTAATTGCCATAACTGTTATCCTAATATTATGTTTTTGTCAAGGAAATAAGAGAACAAGTACTGCATTCTGTCTGATCAAGGAGTCTTGCAAAAAATAGGAGTGAACAATCCAATGTTGTTTGTTAAAAATCATCAGACTTAAATTAACACATCTATATTGATTGAGCTCATGATAAAATGCAAGAAATAGTCATTGCCTCAAAAAATAACTTGGTTTTTACCTATATGCAGTTTTCATAATAATTTCTACTTATTATAATAAACTCATTTTTCCTGACTAGAGACCAAGAACAGAGACCTTTAGAGAATAAATAGGCTTTATAATTGAGGTTAGAAGTGGTCCAATGACTAATTCTCTTTGCTAACGTTTAATAATTAATAACAACTTCCAAAAGATTGGCTAATATATTTTTAAAACCAAAAGTTGGCATCATATGTATTTGTATCTGTAAATACTATAGTCAAATAGACTATGAAGGAAGAATCCTCAGATTTCCCATAAAAGAAGGTTTGGTAAATGTTAAGTAACCTATAAAATGTTGTGGTTAGGAATAAATTCATCTGCATATAACAATCTTACTTATGGTGGCTTTAAGAAATGGAGATTTGTTTTTCTTAAAAGAGAATTCCACAGGATAGCAGACAGGGGCTCTTTTTCTGGCTCCATCCATGATACCACTCAGGACAAACTGCCTTCTGGTTTTCTACTAAGCTTCCTTAGATGACTTTCAGTTACACTTGCATTGTCCAGAACTACTGTGTTTCCCTGAATGTAAGACAGTGTCTTATATTTATTTTTTCTCAAGAAGACACACTAGGGCTTATTTTCAGGGGAAGTCTTCTTCTCTGCTCCGAAATGCACGCAGGTACACTGCATAGCCACGCCCATCACTAGGTCTTATTATCAGGGTAGGGCTTATATTTAACAAATGCATAGAAATCCTGCTAGGGCTTATTTGGAAGGTAGGTCTTATTTTGGGGGAAACATGTCGAATGAACCACTTTCCTGTTGAAAAGTAAGGTTTTTAACTATGAACATTACATACTCAAATAAAAATAAGAAAGATGGAGAAGAATTATGTAGGTCAATTGGCAAAATCTGTCAGCACCACAAATTTAGTGATTGTAGTAAGACTGTAGCTATTATAATACCTTTGATAAAGCACTACTAAGTAAATTGGGTCTGTTAACATTTAACTCCAACATCTAAGTGCCATACAAAAGTTCATTTTCCAGGTTTTTGTGAACTGGGTCATTTTGTGCTTTTAAGCTATATCCTTACCTAATGGACTTCTTGGAGAACAGCCCAAGCATGGCTTGTATCCATTCACAGAACAGGTTCCTGTGTAATACTGCTACCCTACAAGGACAAGAGTGATCTATGAAGACTGATATTCATTTAGAAAGTTACCAATTGATATGTTGCAGATGGTAATTGATGGATCAAATCAGGAACATGAAAAAAGGGGGGGAAATTGAAGAAATATCTTTGCCTTCCCAACTTCTTTCTTCTTTTGCTAGTAAGAAAGTGGTAGTATCTTAAGAGCTGTCAAATTTCTGAAAATTCTAGGGCCATATGAGAGGAAAAACAAAATTGAATGAAGGAAGGGAGAAGGAAAGAGGGGATGGGCTTTGGTAAGCTCCTCCCTAATGGGTACATGTGAAGGTATATTGCATACCTCCTGGGTGAAGAAATCAAAGACAACTCAGACTTTTCCTAACACAAATAGAGTAACCTAATTGTATGTATCCTTATATTAATCCAAAATAAATAAATTTTAAACAACACTGTAACCTGGTTATTTGTACCCCTCACATTAACCTGAAATAAATAAAAAAAAAAAAGCTCAAACAGCTCACTAGCTAACAGTGTAGTACACAATGGGTATTAAAATAATGAATACCCACTTATGGCTTATTTATTTTTATCATAAGGTGCACAAAAGTTGGTTAAAAAGATGAATTCTTCATCTACTTTAATGAAGCAGTCAAAAGCATTTAGTCACCATTACTCCTTGGGAGTAAAAGTTCTATGAAGAGCCCAAAGGTAGTGCCTCCTGTAAGCTCACCTTGGAAGGTCTTGCCCTGTCTTGTGTGACCTGGCAGATTTTTTTTTGACTCTCATCCAAAGTTATAATTAATCAAGTCTATGGAAATCAGTTTGTAAATCACTTGGCCACTAAGTAGATTATCAATATTATAAAATCAATTTAAGGCCATTTTTAAATGTTTAATATCAACTTATAATTTCCCAAATAAGCATATAAATCAGTTTGTAATGGAGGTTAGGGGTGATCAGTCAATGAATCAGTTAACCAAGCATTTGAATTTATGTTGAGGGACATTTAAGACCCACAAATAGCAGATCCAGCTCCTGCCCTTGACAACTTATGAACATTTTAGGAAGACAGTATGTATTCCAGGGGAAAAAATCATGTAATAAAGTTAATCTTATCAGATTAGTAGAATAGAAAATAGAAAATAAATGTTTTATTTTGCCAAAAATATCAATAAATTTGGGGCTTTGCTAAAGCAAAACAGGGACCAATGTATCCTGTGCATAACTCAAATTTTTAGATCTTGATCAAAGGCCCAGCATTTTGAAGATTAATGTATAAAGTGTTGATTAACAGAGATAAAGCTATAAGGAATTTACTTGAACCATAGGAGGAAATAAAAACAATTTTTTTTTTTTTAACATTAGGTCATGGAACTAAAGGAGTATTTGAGCTTCTGTCTGGATGGCGGAGAACCAAAGAGAATTTGCCCTTCAAAGACAGGATAGCAGATGCTTATTCTGACGTGATGGTCACCTACACCATGACTAGCTCCCTGTACTTCATCACGTTTGGCATGGGTGCCAGCCCATTCACAAACATAGAGGCTGTGAAGGTCTTCTGTCAGAACATGTGTGTCTCCATTCTTTTGAACTACTTCTACATTTTCTCCTTCTTTGGCTCCTGTCTGGTCTTTGCTGGCCAACTAGAACAAAACCGCTACCACAGCATCTTTTGCTGTAAGATCCCTTCTGCAGAATACCTGGATCGCAAACCCGTATGGTTCCAGACGGTGATGAGTGATGGGCATCAACAGACATCCCATCATGAGACAAACCCCTATCAGCACCACTTCATTCAGCATTTCCTCCGAGAACATTACAATGAGTGGATTACCAACATCTACGTGAAGCCATTTGTCGTCATCCTCTATCTCATTTATGCCTCCTTCTCCTTCATGGGGTGCTTACAGATCGGTGACAGAGCCAACATCATCAATCTACTAGCCAGTGACTCCCCAAGCGTTTCTTTCGCCATGGTTCAGCAAAAATATTTCAGCAACTACAGCCCCGTGATAGGATTCTACGTGTATGAGCCCCTGGAGTACTGGAACAGCAGTGTCCAGGAGGACCTGAGAAGGCTCTGCAGTGGCTTCACTGCAGTGTCCTGGGTGGAGCAGTACTACCAGTTCCTGAAAGTCAGCAACATCAGTGCCAATAACAAAAGTGACTTCATCAGTGTCCTACAAAGCTCATTTTTAAAAAAGCCAGAATTCCAGCATTTTCGAAATGATATCATCTTCTCCAAGGCAGGAGATGAAAACAATATCATTGCTTCTCGCTTGTACCTGGTGGCCAGGACTAGCAGAGACAAGCAGAAGGAAGTCATAGAAGTTTTAGAAAAGTTGAGGCCCCTATCCCTCTCAAAGAGCATCCGATTCATTGTCTTCAACCCCTCCTTTGTCTTCATGGACCATTACAGTTTATCTGTCACAGTGCCTGTTCTGATTGCAGGCTTTGGTGTTCTCCTGGTGTTAATCCTGACTTTTTTCCTAGTGATTCACCCTTTGGGAAACTTCTGGCTAATTCTTAGTGTCACCTCAATTGAGCTGGGCGTTCTGGGCTTAATGACATTATGGAACGTCGACATGGATTGCATTTCTATCTTGTGCCTTATCTACACGTTGAATTTCGCCATTGACCACTGTGCACCACTGCTTTACACATTTGTATTAGCAACTGAGCACACCAGAACACAATGTATAAAAAGCTCCCTGCAAGAGCATGGGACAGCCATTTTGCAAAATGTTACTTCTTTTCTTATCGGGTTGGTCCCCCTTCTATTTGTGCCTTCGAACCTGACCTTCACACTGTTCAAATGCTTGCTGCTCACTGGGGGTTGCACACTTCTGCACTGTTTTGTTATTTTACCCGTGTTCCTAACCTTTTTCCCCCCTTCCAAAAAGCACCACAAGAAAAAGAAATGGGCCAAACGAAAGGAGAGAGAGGAAATTGAATGCATAGAAATTCAAGAGAACCCTGACCATGTCACCACAGTCTGAGGGGTGCAGACTAATGGATTATTTTTCTTTTCCAGTATTGCACAATGATGCAGGGTGAGGAAAGCTCAGACCTCAGCTGCTTGGGCTGGCCAGGGGTCACACGGCAAGTCAGATCAAGAATGCATTATTGATGACACAACAAGGTGTCTGCTTCTTGGGGGAAGAGGGAATAAGAAAAAGGGGGAAAGTTCTTTGCAGCCTTGTTCTCTACTAAAGATAATTTTTCTGGACATGATCTTATGAGTTTTTCTAAGGAATGGACAAATCAATGAAGTGTTAAGATAGAAGGCCAAAAGAACCAACTGCTTATAAAATGAAAATGCTTAGGCAAGATGGAGAAGAGAGAAAAGGTGTCCTCCAAATAGGGGTAAAGACATAGGAAATGTCAAAATTGTCATGGCATTCTTCATGTTTGTTTTTTGAACAGGTTGGTCAAAGGAAACCTATGCACCTGGGAAGTATATTTTTAATTCTGTCTAAACCAAAGGACTTCCCAATTCATTTTATGTGTACATATATATGTATATATGTCATATATACATATACTTAGACTTGTCTTTAGCATACATTGATGTTTTTGTGCGGAGGGAGGTGTCCATTTGCAGATAGGCTAGCCTTTCTCTCGAAAGCCAAATCAACCTTAGCCAAATATATATCGTCATTAATAGCCATTCAAAATCAACTCAAATGTCTCAGCAGGAAGAGTATTATTCAGCTGTGGGAGAGGCAAAATAAACATAGACGTGAGTCTGTCAGATTGTACATATCATGTTGTCAAGCACTGGGACTCTTGCTTTGGATGACTTAGCAAAAAAAAAAAAAAAAAGACATTTAAGTTAATTACAACATGGGTAAGGTTTAAAATTTTATGTTAGAAATAAATAGTTCACATGATTTTCCATTCGAGTTTTATAGCCCTCTGTTTTTGAGAGACTGATGTGGCTACTTTCAGAGAGCTCACCCAACTGCAAATGAGCACTTTACATATATTGTCCATATGTGTCTATGTAAGGGTGCACGTGTGTGTGTGTGTGTGTGTATGAGTTGGAGTATTCAATAGTTACACTGTTCTTATTTTAGATGTTGATAATATATTGTCATGGAATATAGATAATTAACATGGGAGAAAGGAAACCTAACTAGGAAACTTGTTGTATAGAGTAAAAGGAACCATCACAATTCATCATGCGCCATCAACTGGTTCTTATGGTAAGGAAACTATTCTAATCCTATAGACACTAGTATGTTCCTTGCATTACTATTTGGAACATGAGCCCAGGCCATGACCACTACAGTAGTGGTCACTATAACTACTGCAGTATCATTTTGTAGCTTCTTGCAATACCATTGTTCTTGTTACCTAGGAAGTGCTCCTAATTTGTCTACCTGCTGGGGTGACCCCAGCTCGCCACAGGTGGCATATTAACTGGAACTGTGGCTGATCTCATCCTCAAAATAAGTACTGAAGTAAACATTTCATTGAGTTAAAATTTAAAACTGCTCCCTTGCAGACAGAATCAGTCTGTTGCGGGTACTCACTTGGTTTAATGTTGTGCTTCCTGCCACAGAACATTACTGTAAAATATCTTTTCTCATGCCAAACAGTAATATAATTTATTTTCAGGTAGGACAGAACAAATGTCCAAAAATCTGCCACACCAATAAGCTATTTTACCTAGAAGAAAGTTATTATTTCCCATCAACTTGGATTGTATGTTTTAATCAAATTAATATTGATATCTAAGGAAAAAAAAAAACTCCTGGACTCTATTAGGTTCAATAGAAAGAGAACATTCAATTCTGGTTACCGTCTTTGGAAATAAAGTGGATAGATTAATGAAGTAATGAAACAAGGTTACTTTTACAAATAAAGAGTTTACTAGGAAGTGAAAAGGAAGGGGTACAGACTCCAAGATGAAAAACATTTAAGTAATGTTTTATTTATTAAATGGAATTTGTTGGGTCCTGCTTTGATGCAATTGAGTTTCTAGTCAAAATAATCCGTGTTGGTCTCTCTCTCTCACTTCTGCTCCTTCATGAGAGGGACCCACTTCCAACTCTCTTTGGAAGTGCTCTAAACTTTCTCTTTGTTCTTCTTAAAAAAAAAAAATTCTCTTTGTTACACTGAAAAAATAATAATGATCCACATCCTCTCTATTGTGTTCATTTGGTCACAATATCTATAGATCTGAGTATGGGAAATAACTTCCTATAGCCATAGGGTTATTGTTTTTACATGAGTTTTGAAGTCATATCACAAACAACTCTACCATTTTGCCTCACGGAGTGCTGTGCTAGGACAAACTGGTATTTGGAACTAATAGACCTCTGGATCATGATCTCATATGTGAAATCGAAGTTTCTGAGACTTTTGGTTTTAGTTTTGATTTGGGTCTTGATGTAGAGGAAATAGAGAAGAAGATTCCTCTTTTATAGATTCCTATAATTTGAAAAGATTTTTTTTTTTTGCCTCCTGTTCAAAAGATGGGAGATAATCAGCTGATACATTCCATTAACCATCACTCCATTTCTTCCCATGGTGTGCCATACTCCACCCATTCACCTAATTTTTCAAAATCTGGCCTATTTGGGTCAATATTTTTTTCTAGGTTAACATAGACCATTCCATAGACAAAGAAGATTGGCAGAGTGATTTAGCAGCAAAGACTCAAGCACACCAGTTGTCAAATGCGTGGGGGGATAGTGACATATGTTGCCATGCCACCATGGCAGTTCTATTAACACATCTCCATTAAAATAGTCTCCATTTAAATAAGACAAAAACAGTTCTTTTTTTTAATATTAGAGCATCTCAGATAAATAAATACGAATTTCTCAGTGTTCAAGTGACTAGAGGGCATTTTGGAAGGAATGTCATCTTTTCAAATACACCATGGTACTCTTCATTGAACTGTGACAATAATTTACAGAAATGGAATTCCTTGTGCCAAAAGAACCAATATACCACCCAAAATGCCTCAACTCCTCAGTCCTAGGAGGTAATTTAAACCCAAGAAAAATCTGACCTCCCAACATCACTATAAACAGGTATTTCCAAGAATTCCATTTACTGAATGCCAAATGCATCTGGAAATAGGAGATCATGATTTGAAGGTAACCCCCAACGACCTCAGCCATTGCCAGCAGCTTGTGTTCACTTCTCCCTTGTTTTTCAAGTTTAATGACATTGTCTTTTCACTTTGTGAAGTACTGATTGTGTTCAAATTAGGAATTTAACTATTGTCAGCAGATGACCAATCAACTCCTAGAAGAGAAAAAATCTGAGGGATATATGTCAGATTTCTGGAATATTTTATTTCAATGATGTGGTTTTCCCTTAAATTGAGAGGTTTTTAAGTTTGAAGCCCACTTTTCTGTATTTCAAGTAGAATGCAGATGAGTTCCCTCCATCAGAATTTAAATTTGAGCCAGAAAGTGCCATATAAGCTCCACTCTTCATGATATTAACAAAGCTTCAAAGAGGTGCTCACCTAAATCAGAGAAAAAGATTCAGCTAAAGGTCAAATCCTTCACCTCTGTGGTAAAAGTTAACCATGGGCTAAGCTAGACAATGCTTAATTCTATTTAATGAGAGATGTGTTTTAGATATCATCCCATGAATTTTTGCAGTGGCCCTGAACCTCTTTGAAGGTTGTGCATGAGTATTCCAAGAAAGAACTATTCTTTTGTGTGTTTGGATCATCTAAAGGTCTCTTTCCCATTTTATTTCCAGTTATTTCTACAGAATTTAGATTTTACCTTGTGAGGTAAGAGGAATAATGATGACAAATGAAGCTTTTATGATGCTGCCACAGTTACTCTAAAATGTTGAAGTCAAGAGAGTAAGAGCTTTGTCCATTTTGTAATTATCTATTGCACTTTCTCATAATAAGCTAATCCTAAGCTTGTGGTTAGAGCTAGGGATTAACTATTGCCATTCAGAATTACATGTATTTTTGTAAGCTGACTATAAATACCATAATTACAGTCACATATTTTATGACCAAATAGTTATGAATGCACGCCAGTATGCATGCATTGTTACTAATAGTACATAGATTATTAAAGACACTATTTTCAGGGTTATTGCAACTTTTATTAAAATTCTCATATCACTTATTCAAAAATGTTTCATGGATTTTTATCCTGGGCCTAAAGTCCACAGAAAATTTCATCCCAAGAGAAGCAATTTAAAACTTGCCTTCTCTGGGTACCAATAGTAGTTACCTGTTCTAGAATGTCATCTGGAAAATCCCAGAAACTAAATCTAGCTTCTGAATAAAAAGCCTAGTCTGCAGTAGTCAGGAAATAAACATACTTTTATGTCTTGTGTTTGCCAATCTTCAGACAAACCAGGGTTACAATGCCTTGTGAATTTTAAGGATTGGTAGACTCAATGATTTGCCCAGCTTCCTACCAGAGAGATCTCTCTGTTCAGTCTATTTGATGGGTATTTGCAAAGGATATTGACAATCCTTTCAAGTACTTACCTGAAAACTGTCATCTATTTCAAAAGAGCTTTAGAAGCACTTTTATTTACTTTAAATTGTGTGTGTGTGTGTGCTTTTTCTGTGTTGCCAAAAAAAAATTTGTGACCAATTTTATATCATTGACTCAAAACATATCTATGTCTAAACTGATATGCCCTTGAAGTGTCCCCACCTTAAATCTAAATAGAAGACTCAGCATCATCACTATGGTGCAGGCCTTTACACCAGCTCTTTTAAGCAATGCTCTTCAGATATATTGTGCAGGGAAAAAATGTGCTAGATTTCTTTTTGACTGCTTGGCCAGCAGAATGACTCCAATAATACTGACCCAAATGAAAGCAGCAAAATCATAAATGGAAGCAACAAAGTCTCTTTACATGAGGCCCAGCAAAGGAGGGACTGTGGGTATAGTAGCAATAAATTACTTCAATTTTTAAACCAAAGGACCAAGGTTCAACCACCATCATGTTTTACTTAGCTAGGAAAGAAGTAGTGTTGTACATTTAAAGTGTATGCTTAAAGTGGAGCTTTATCAAGCAATATTTGGAATAGGATTGGAAAGATGTTGGGAAATGAGTCCACGTCTCAGAAGTCGAGATATCTGGAAGTAGGTATGATAGGACAAATGGAATAACACCACATATTTTGTGGTTGAGAATACAGCACAGAGAATCGTGTGGTGCCACAATACTAGAGTCTCAACTCCTAGCAAACTCAACCATATACAAATTTGGTTTAAAAACTGTTCTCCTTTCTCAGATTCATAAACTGAATTTGCAATTTGCAGGGAAAGTGCTCCTGAATATCCAAGCTCAAGAGAGAGCCATAGACCCTTTTGTAATTGAACATAAGAAGCCAGGGAGACTCTGAAAAGAGGGTTCAAGTAAACTCCCAAATAAGCATTATTCTTTCCCAGGATGGCTCTCAGCATTGCTTTTGAGTATTTGAGACATAATTGAGACTTTTGATCAGTTTTCTCCTTATTTAATGAGGACCTCTCAGTTTCTAATCAAAAAGTCAACTTACTTTTCTTAAGGAATGGACAATAGTTTAAAGAGAACAATATACATGATCAAAATATATTTATAGTCGAGACAGCTAGTCTATAGAACATATCTTATCTCTGCTGCATCTCTAAAGATGTTGTCAAAATTAAATGGGCTTATACCTTGAACTGAAAACCTCTATAAGGTAGATATTTTTTAATACAACAAAGTATTTATAAATAAAATCATCACTAATTTTGCACGTTTTTATAAATTATGAAAAGCCAGTCCCTACTACTTTTCCCAGTTAAAATTTTCCCTAAGAAGCTCTTGGGGGTCATGCTAACTATAAAGTCATAAAAATCAGAAGGAAATTTTAGAAACAGAAGAGGAAGAATCACCCACTGATGATGTGTGGTTCCTGCTCTGTATCATGCGTTTGTACTGATCTGAAATGGGGTTTTTTAGAAGTCTTTGTAACTATGTTCTGTTTTTCCAAAGAGTTAATGGCATGGCCTGATAGAGAAACCTTATGTTTTCTTTCCCCTCTTTTTCCACAGTTAATAGAGCAATGACATTACCCACATGGCTCTGTCAAACCAGTGGAGAAATAAGAATTTTAATCCTTTGGAATATTTCATAGAAGAATGTCCTAGGAATAACTAGGAGAGATTGTCATGGGTAAAAGATAAGTGATTTATTATAACATGTGTAACTTTCCAGTCCTGTATAAGTTTAACTTGGATTCTTAGTAGAGTTAGTCTACATTATGTTGTGGGGAGCATTTAAGTTATTTAATGTAATGTGGTCACTAGAATCTCCCCCTATAAACTGAAATACCTGCCCTAATTATATTTGGTGGACCAATTGTTGTCTGTGACATTGACAGAGCTAGGGGAAAAAACAGAGAGTCATACTCGTGTATCTCCTGGCGCAGTCTGCAGCATCTATTTTGAAGTAAAATCAGGAAATTTTGGCATCTTTTCTTCTCAAACATAAAAGTGTCAGGTACTGATAAATTAGACTTACACTCACTAATGCAAAAATCTCAAAGTTTTAGCAGAGTTTAAACAATTTCATTATACTTTCCTGTTAGTTATGCATATTTTTCAGCAGTAGACTTTTTCTGCTCTTAAATAGGAAAATTGTCACAGCTTGAAAAGGGCAGAGATCTCTCCAAGCTACCTCACAAAGGTATTTAAAGACAAAACAGCATGCAACCTTTGAATAAATGGCAATATATTAAAGCCACAAAGCAATGCTATCACCTGTCCTTGATGCTCTTTCACTTTGTAAAACTAGAACAGGCTAAATGTAAAATGTATAGCAGTTCCTTGCCCCTTACACGTTCTGGTTAACATAATATTTGTTAATATGAAGTCTCTCAGGGCGGTGGTTGTCTCCCAACAGACATCCCAGAGCACAAAAATTAGCTCAGAAAGAGAATAATCTGACATTGACTGGAGGAAGTGGTCTACCTAGTAAGATGAACAGATAATCTATGAATAAGTTCAGAGAAAAATCCCAAGTGCATTTCATATCACTGAAAAGAAATAATTGGTTTGTTTCATTTGTTTAATTATCCAAGGCAATTGCTGTTCAAGATGGAGATAAATTTCGATAATTGACCAGATTCAGGCCAATTTCGGTAATTGACCAAATTCAGGTCAATTGACCAGTACGTGGCAATTTACTTGGAAGACTTTACTTGTTTTCCACTGGAAGTCATTGCTATTATATGTATTTTCTGAAATACAAATGAGGGTTCTGAAACACAGGTCATGTGTAGAAACATTAGTATCAGTGAAAAGAACACTATTAAAACATTCTTCACCCATGCATAAACTAATTGTAGGAATGAAAGAAAATATGAGTATTTTTAATGTCCTTTTCTTTCCTAAAACAAAAACCCACTGTGATTAATTCTGACTAAACACTTTACTAATTTCTATAACAAAATAAAGAAGAATGATAAACTGTATAAAATTATGAGACTTCAGTGTCTTAACGATACCTCGTGGCAAACCACAATTTCGAGATGTCTTTCCCCATAAGAGCATTCTGTTTATAATGCTCTACTATGTATAGATTACTAAAACTACCTTTTTGAGGGAACTTTAAAAAGAATTTTAAACAAAAATATTAATATCATAAAAATATTACCTAAGTTGTATTTCTATCCAAAAATATCTCCTCTAAGCTAAGAGACTGCTCAAGTGCCAATTTTAGATCTTAACAAGCAAGAAATATTCTGAAAGTACCCACTTTAGATCTTACTAAGAAAAAAAAGTCTTTCCAAAGTTTCCAAGTTGCCTGAATTTGATCAATTATCAAAATTTATCTCCATCTTGGGCAGTGCCTGTGGCTCAAAAGAGTAGGGCGCCAGCCCCATAAACTGGACGTGGCAGATTCAAACCTGGCCCTGGCCAAAACTGAAAAAAAAAAAAATTGTCACCATCTTGACCAGTGAAAACAATTTATAAATCAAGTTTTTTAACTACAATAAAAATAAATAAATAACAAATGATTTCCCATATATCAATATCAAGGGAAATTGTGTTCTAACTATTTCCTTGCTTATTTCATTATTAGTTCTATGCTCAGGACACAATGAGATATGATAATTTTAAATTCCTCAGAATTGCTCTGCTTAATAAATATGTGATCTAAAGCCAAAAAGTATAAATCTTATGAAAAATAACAAATCTTAACTACTTGGAAAAAATGTCACCACAGTTATATTTACTACAGGGTTATAACAGTTTTTATGACATTGCTGGCAATCTTGACCTTTTATTTTAACAACAACAATTACAAATCTAGTCTATTAGACATAATAAGAAAAATATAGTATATTAAAATGATGATAACTTATGCAGGCATTTATTCTGTAATTCTTAGGGTTAATTGACTTTATCAGGTATTTCTTTATCACAATCCCAAATGATAGAAAAGCTAGGTTACTCTTAGACTCATCTTTTTCTCCTTCATTTCTTGTTGTTAATATCACTTGCCCCACAAACTATCACAGTACACAACTCACTCATCTAACCTTAGTGAGATCTTTAAACTTCCTTTTTACGGAAAGATGTTTTCTAGCTGGGAATTAATCTTCCATAACATAACATGTCATAATATCACAATGTAAAATAACATAATCTCTATTTTTTAGTCTTTTATTGAATTACTGGTCCTAAATATTATAAAGTAAATTTTTATTCTTTAAACATTTAAGAATACATATCTTAAAAATAGTGTAATAATAAATATATATCGCTGTCCCTCCATGGTTAAGATAAAGCATTCTGAAGCAAGTACAAAGTGCCTTGGCATTTCTGAAAGATATTTCTTATGAATCTTAAGTTCACAAATCTCTACAACATACAATTACTAAAGTATGACTAAAATATTCAGATGGCACCTTAAGATGCTCAAGGATTATATTAACTTCAAATCTAAAGCAATATATAATCAGCTCAAGTGAATCTACCTAAAATTTCTCACTACATGACATTGCATTACTATAGTAATATCAACTATAAAATCCTTGAACCAACATTCTTATCACCACATGAGGACTCCAGAAGATGGAGCCGCACCTGAGGAATACACAGGGATTACTTATAAAAGTATCCCCTTTAGCTGCACCCTACACAGTTCAAAGTCCAGGCAAAATTATTCATGGGCTGTTAGCAACACTTCTTTTTCCAAAAATGTTTTTCATTTTTATGTACCCATTATTATAGGTACATCATAGTTGTATACGTCTATAGGGAACATGTGATGTTTTGATGCAGAAATACAATGTATAACAATCAAATCAGGGTAAATGGTGTACCATCATCTCAAGCTCTTATCATTTCTCTGTGCTAGGAATACTCCAATTCCACTCTTTTAGTTATTTTTTTTTATTTATTGTTGAGGATCCATTAAGGGTACAAGAAACCAGGTTTCAATGATTGTATTTGTCAAGTAAAATCCCTCTTACAATCACGTCTTGCTCCCAAAAGGTGAAGTATACTCTCGCTTATTGTTACTATAGTCAGCACTGCTTCTAAATCACTAAAAAGAACAATGTGAAATATTGAATGCCCACATTCACTATACTCTGATGAATGATATGAGGAGAATATAAGGAATACACACGTAACCAACATTCACAGCATTTAAGTGTACTGGATGCCAAAATTATACTGAAACGGTAATCCACAACCTACTTTCAAAAGTTTTGTCATTACAGAGCTATTTTCATCATTGCCATCATCTTCATGACTAGAGAACTTCGTCTAATGATCCTTCATTTTATTAGAATTTTCTGTGTACACTTTTTTTCAAAACAAAGTTGCCTTTTCTTTTATGGAAATGTCTGAATTTATTCAGTAACCATTTTCTTGTTCAAATTTAGTATTTTCATTGTTTTCCTTTATTTCTTTGTTTAAACGTGTTCAATTTTTGTCATTTCTAAAATAACTTTCACTTAGAGTAATTAAAAGATGTTTTTCTTCTCAGTAAGAATGAGGATGGCTAGAAAAGGGTGAAATAAGAACTTAGCAAAATTAAGCTGGAATAATTTTATGTGACTATATCTGCAAGCAAAATTTGGGGAAAGTACTCCAGATTGTTATTTACCTGTGAGTCAGTCAGCACACAACCTCTACTTAGCACACACTCAATAATTATCTATTCGATGAAAAAATAAACAGAAGAATCTTTGAGCTTCTGATGTGTCTCACTATGACCCAATGAAAAGGAAGTTATTTAACAATTTTAATCTGTGAGAGCCCATATTTAGATGCTTATATCGTTTTATTTTCTGGAATTTTCCTATACAGCCAGTTATACAGGAATAAGGTCTCACATAAAGGAAGAATTGCAGGTATGTTGAAACACACTGTCCTTTCCAATAAACTGAAATGCTGGCGCCTAGAGCCACACACATCTTGATAATGAAATAAAAGGGAATGTGATGTGACACAAAGAAAAATATCACAGGACAGAGATGATTAAAAAAAAAACTCAGTAAGAAAAAATTTAAAAATAAATGCAGAAGTTTTGAAAGAGAATTAAACAACTGAACTAATTTTTTTTTTTTACTTACACATACTTGGTTTGTTAGTTTGGTGCCTTTTTTTTTTTTAATACACATGTTAAAAAGGGTCAGAAAGCTCTTGACATACCTAAATCTCCAAAAATTTGTTCCTCTTTAGAAAAATGGAATAAGAAATTCAGTTTCATTTTAGGATCAAGATTTGCTGTGGATGGGTTTCTGAATTTTACCCCTGGATTGCTTGGGGTTATATTCACTTACCAGAAAATATCTAGGAGTATCTATAATTGGTCTCTGTGCTAGACTCAGAGAAATAATACCCCTGAACTTGTCAAAGTTCCTAACCTGTATGATTTGTTGAGTAAATTCCCAGCTGGGGTATTCAAGGAAAGCAAGGAAAGAATCATGAATTTATCTACATGGAAACTGGGACAAGATTAATAGAGATGGAGGATAAACACAACAGTCAAGGAAAAAATGAAATATGCAAGGGCATGTAGACGGGAAGTGGGCTGTCTGGGATGGAGGGCATAGCAGATGAGGTAACAGGCACCAGGGGAGAGTGGTTATAGGTGGGAAAGCAAAGGAAGAGTCCTGTGAGTGGTATTATAAAGCTCCCCGGTCTTTGCAGATTTGGGAGGGAGATCATGAAAAAAAAAAAAAAAAACCTTTTTTTGAGATGTATTCTTGGGCTTGAATGCAGTGACAGGTTTACAAAACATAAGCACCACAGTCACCATTTTTTGCATTTTATCTGTCAACTGTCAAAATTAAGGATCCAAAAACTCAGCAATATCACATGAACTTATAATCTCTATTGACTAGAAGTGTAGTAGTCGCAAGGGCCAGTTTAGGGTATGCGTTTGATTCTCCTAACAGTGGAACACTGCCCGTGCTCTGGCACAGAAGTCCATGGACATCTGGGCATCTATACACCTGGTGTCTGTCGAGGTAGGAGGGTGAGAAACTGACATGAATTGATTGAAACTCAACCCTCCAGGAAAAACACTCAAACTAACACACTTCGATTATTTAGCTCTTGTAATTTTATGATTTTTACTGACAAAGCAAATTAATACCTGCCCAAGTGGGTAGGTATTACTACTTTATAGGATTTTTAAGAAACATTACAAACTAGTACTGTTTCCCTATGGCACAATACATCATCTTTTCATCACAAATCAGTGTGAAAGACATGTGTACAGAGGAGTCCACATGAAAATGATATGTGATGAGAAATAATTGCATAGATATTTCTCCCGACTAATTGTCTTTTTTAAGACAACCCAATGGATAAAGATGTTTAAAACTTATTTTTTAATTCACTTCCTTATTATCCACTTTCAATTTCCTTGACCATCACACTAAGATATTTATGTATATACTTTTTAAACATAACATTAACTCATTTAGCTATTAAGTTGTGCTTTTTTGCAATTAGGTGTTCCCAAAGATCAACAACCAGGATCACAAGGAAGTTTAAAGGAATATATTTAACACTTAAACCTGAAGTAAGCATCCCTTCATGATGTTACTCAGAGTTATAGATAAGGTTGGACTTGGCCTAAGGAGGCCAGTTCATTTTGGAGCTAGTTCAAGAGGACATATGTTAGAGTTGGGATAGAGATAAGTTTACCAACCAAGTGGCCATAGGAGACCATGGCCAAGAAACACACTCCAAGAGACATTTTAGATAATCCCAGGATTAGCAGAGTTAGTGGTCCTCAACATTTGCTGTGCATCATAATGACCTGGAGAGATTTTTGTAGTCCAGTGCCCAGACTGTGCGCCAGACCAATTAAATCAGTATCTCCAGCAGGGAGACCCAGGCCTCAGTATTTTCACAAACTTCAGAGTGCAGCTAAATTTAAAAACCAGTGTATTCGACTACCAAATCTACAAACTTAATTCAATAAATACTGCTAGAGCCCTTAAAACAAGTGAAGATGAAACAGTCACAGAACAAAAGCAACTGTGGGATCCCTGTAAGAACCTCCATTCCTAAGTGCAAGTTGTACGTCAGGTGGATGTTTATAACTTGGGGATTTACTGTACTCACCTCTGTTCATATGTGCTAGTTGTATATAAGTTGGATGTTTATAACTCAGGGACTGACCGCAGAGAGATTCTTTCTAGTAAAGCCAGAGCTTATGGAGGTACACAGCGTTTAAGATAGCACTTAAGACTATCTTGGAGCAAGGTTTTTGGCCTGAGCATCCCATGTGACGTGACCAGCCCAAGCAAAGCCAAAAAGGAACAAAAGCAGAGAATGTTTTTGGATTGATGAACTCAATTTAGCTTGAGTATTCATTTCCAGTAGAAGAGTTAAATTTGTACGACCAGAAAGTTTGGTACAGGGACCCACAAATATCATGCTAAAGAATTTTTATTTGATGGACCATTTTCCTTCTTCTCTTTCTTATTATTTCAACAAGGATTTAGAAATATTACTCTCCAAAGATTTAAGTATAAAATGGATTGGAGGTATGAGCCCTGGACCAAAGAATTCAGTTAGGAAGATGTCATACTAATCAACAATAAAGGTGGTAATGTTCTGAGTTGTGGCACTAAAGATTTTTTTAAAAAGAAATGAATACAATTAATATTGTGGCACAAAAACCTGTATCTATAACGTAGCCTAGCCCGGACATCCAAGAGTTTTTGAATGTCCAAAAGCACCAGAATATGGTACCCAAAATTAAATATTCAAATTAGTGTACATTCTGATTCCAATTAGTGTATGTACCCTATAATTCAATATTCAAATAAGTGAGGTCAATAGGGTATTATAGAAACCATTGATTCACTCTTTGTATGATCTACTTACTATATACTCTAGTTCATATTTTAATAATCCTATTTCTGTGGTTTTTGCAGGCCATGTGTCCCATATTTATTTACAGAGATGTTGTTGCCACAAAGTATCAGGAAATCACTTTACAGAACACGTGATTTGGTTCTCTGCCTATCTAGCTTGAGGAAAAAATGGTTTCGTTTGCTTACCTTTATTGCATTATTCAAGTACAGTAATCACAAGGTAAGCCAAAAAGGAAGAAACAAAAATGTTAGGAACATAAATAGATCATCTAACCTTTTGCACTTCTATGTAAGATTGGAGGCCATCCAGGTATATAATACTTATCTATACGCATGTATTATAGCTGAAGATTCTATAATAATATCTAGATTACAAATAAGCCATCATTTAATTAGAAAATATTCTTCAAATGTATTTGGATTCTAGGAACTCTAGCATTGTGAAGATTTATGCTTAGAAACAAGATCATTATCACTCTCATGTTTAGATTTTTGGTCTTTATCATCTTGTCTGAAGAGTTCATATAAGGCAGACACTTCTAGTTCACCATGAAGTTGTAGTATGGCCCGTTTTTAGCCATCAGCATGGGCTAATGCTGAATTTTCACAGCATATCTGTACACATAACTGTTACATAACACAAAGGATGTTCTGTCCCTTATTCAATATTTTTCCTGTGGAATAATTGTTTAGCCAGACATTTCACACTCATAGATAGACGATTTTTAACATTAGCATTAAAACAACCACAAATAATAATTCATATGAACTCATAGTATTCTTCTGTAGTCATAACACAACTAAAATATGTGAGAAGGAGACACCAAATGATGAGCTGAGGAAATGTACAAAGTTGGATCTTCCAACCACAATGCCATTCATTTGACTCACAGAGCAGTTTGATCATCCACACAGATTTGGGGGTCATGGCGTTCACCAGGTAGCTTACTGCAAAAAAACACAAAGTTACCCCTGCACCCATTTACTCACCAAATCTTTCATTCAGCAAGTATTTTACACATACTCTGTGTGCGAGGCACTGGGAATAAATGCAAAGAGAAAGCCATTACTCATCAAGGATTTTAGAGGAGCAGGTGAGTGGGCAAGATAGCCATGTCTAACTAAAACAAAAATAATAGGTGTCATTACGAAGCAGTGATTCTCAAACTGAAGTGTGCATCAGAATCACCTAGAGGGGCCTGACCTGCGGTTCCCGCCTATAATCCCAGCACTCTGGGTGTTCAAGATGAAAGATCATGTGAGCTCAGGAGTTCAAGACCAGTCTGAGCAAGAGTGAGACTCTGTCTCTGATAAAATAGAGAAATTAGCTGGGCATTGTGGAGGGCTCCTATAGTCCTAGCTAATAGGGAGGCTGAGGCAGGAGGTTCACTTGAACCCAAGAGTTTGAGGTTGCTGTGAGCTAGACTAATACCACAGTACTCTATCCTGGCCAACAGAGTGAGGCTCTTATCTCCCAAAACAAAACAAAATCACCTAGAGGGTTTGTCAGAACTCAGACTGCTTGGGCCTACCTTCAGAGTTTCTGATCTAGCAGATGTGGGCTGAGGCCAGAAAATTTGCAATCCTGACAAGTTTCTAGATAATGCTAATGGTACTAGTCGGAGGAACCACACTTTCACTTTGAAAATCATTGAAATAAAAGTTTGTGAAGCAGTATTCATTATGAGAGTACCTGGATTTAATCTGTCAGTAAAGAAGGTGAGGATGAGGGTCAGCTTCTCATCCTGGGGCCTGAATGAAAGGCCAGGTTTGGAAACAAAACTACCTGATTAAAGCCATGCTTGCCAGATCTGAAGGGCTGGGCCTTAGGAAACCATATTTGTAACAAGTCCTCTGAAAGAGTTGCCTCAAGAAAACAGTTTAGGACGCATGCAACCAAGGCATGGGAGTTTGAAAGAATATATCATTTGCAGAGAAGACTCACCGTAGAATGCTTTGGCTGTGACATGTAGGCTGCTAGATACAACATAGGATGTGAGTTAAGTTTAAATTTCAGTTTTTCAATAAATATTATTTTTAGTACAGTGTGCTCCATGCAGTACTTGAAACGCAAATACTGAAATTCAAATTTAGCTGAAATTTTATCTGAAATCCAAATTTAGCTGAGCATATTGCATTTTTATTTGCTAAAACTCACAGCTATTAAGAATGAATATGGAATATAATGCTAATGTCAAAAATCATGTATCTATAAATGTGAAATGTTTGCCAGGATAATTATTCCCTAGGAAAATGGTAACTATAAGGGTGTGTGTCAGGTAGAGAAAAGGACCAGAAAAATTAGGCTGAAACAATATTATATTATTATGTCAAATAATAAAATACTATTTCACACGAGGGATGATGAAGATTTAGTATGTAGCTAATGAAGCTGAAGTTTCAGAGCCCTTTGCTTGCAGAAGTCCTTCTAAGGTCTTGGGACAGCCCTTACATCCTTGCCTGTTTACATTAAATTTGAAAAAGTATATACTTTGTATTCTTATTCATAAAAATGAATTCCAAAAATATATACACTTTGGACTCCACAAAATTTTGCTCTGCCCCTACATGGGGCACCATCATGAGTATCAAATAAGACACAAAAGGGATATTGATAAACACTAATATTTTTTTAATTGAGACAGAGTCTCACTTAGTTGCCTTCAGTAGAGAGCCATGGAGTCACAGCTCACAGCAATCTCAAACTCTTGGGCTTAAGCGATTCTCTTGCCTCAGCCTCCCAAGTAGCTGGGATTACAGGTGCCCACCACCACACCCCGCTATTTTTTGTTTGTTTATTTTAGCAGGCCTGGACTGAGTTCAAACCCACCAGCCCGGAGCCCTACCCACTGAACTACAGGCACTGCCAGATATACACTAATTTTAAGAGTAAAAACATTAAGTACAAAGGTCAGAGAAATTGAAAATCTTTTTGTTCCTGTCTCATCAAGAACTGAAAAAATAATATTCAGTGTTAATACTGTTCATAGTTTGGAGAAAGGGGCGTTGTTATATACTTTTGATGGGAGTCTGAATGATACCACTTTTCTACAGGGCAATTTGAGAACATGTGCTAAGTATTAAAAAGCTTTAAGATATGAAAAAAAAGAAAGAAAGAACTGCTATTTGAAGGTTAAATTGCTTCACCCTGGCAAAATGAACCCTACTCTTTGAATCACTCTCGATGTGTGGAGTTAATTTCCCACTAGCATACAGAGAATAGTCCATTTCCCAAAAATATTTGACCATGGGACCTTATGTTCATGGAGCATCTTAAATAACCATGTTCCAGGGAGCAAACTTTGGGAAATGTAATGTTAAGGATGCTGTCATTGTTACCAAAGTGCAGGCAAGCATTTAACAAAATTCCACAGGAGATATTGTTAAGAGCCTTCTGTCTAAATCACTTCTTATTGTCCAAATAATAAGGGCATTTTCTAGCTAATCAAGTAATTTATAACCTAGCAAAAGAAGAAAATTCTTCAGGACAAACAACTCATCAGCATTAGTAACTTAATTGACAGTCTGGATTTTAACGAAAACAATACAGAGATGATTTTTCCTGTCTCTTCCAGTGGAAATTCGGGGACTGAGAAGTAAATAAAAACTAAAGTGAACGACACCAAAACGAGTAAAATATGACGAAAAATTTGCCAAATGGTCTGCAAGCCAAATGCATTAACTGGTTAATATTTTATTTGCATCCTTTTGAAAAATGCTGTATCATTCTAACACAATTGAAAAAAAATTGGTATTAAGTAAAACACTAGAAGTAGGTTCTTTCTTTAAGGCGGGTAATAAAGGGGAAAAGGAGGAAATTAGCCTATTAAAAAAGCATCGTATAGGTTGAATACGGTTGTTAACAGATCTATGGTCTCAACTCCACAGCTATTAAACTGTGATCTATTCCACCCTGAGCTATTTTTTTAAAATCATAGACATAATTGGCAAATCGAGTAATTCATTAAAAATTTATCAGGCCTCCAGAAAGCCAACTTGGTCATATCAGAGTCACCCACAGAGGGCCTCTCCACATCAAATACCACTTATCAAATGTTCCAATAGTTTTTCTTTATGTTTTGCGTCCAAATATTTGGATTGCTAAGTCTTTTCAATAATAGGAAGTCACAACTAAAGGTTTACAAAGAGAATCATTATTAATTAGAAGAACTTTTTAACAACAATAAATATGGACAGTTTGGGGGATACAAAACGGTATGATGAGCTGGCTGTATCATTCGTTCACTAATCATCCAACAAATATTAAGTACATACGATACACTAAGTCCCATCCCAGGGACAAAACAATGTTCAAATTATTCAGAGGAATATCGAATGTCTTATTTAAAAAAGAAGGTAACTATTTGCTTTAACAGAAACATTTGTATTAGAAGACATTAGCAAGACCACCTACTATTTGCCTGCTATTAACCTAATCCAAAATGGTTCAAAATTCTTAGTTATTTGTGTGCCATAATAAATCAAAGCTACTCTAGTAATTTTTGTGTTTGTTGGACACAAATACCAGTGAGGGCTTGCTATGTTTTGGACAAAATGGTAAGTTAGGAAGACAAGGATATGCAACTGATTAGTATATCAATAACACAGAATGTGTAAACTTGAGGGTATAAATCTTTTTATTTAGAACAAATTAGTGAATATAAGTATAAACAGGTTCCAAAATGCCTAATTTTGCCCAAAGGGAGAAATAGAATAATCAGGCAAGAACTGAAACACCAATAAGGAAAAATCTTTTCAGGAAAGAACATCAGAATGTTAGTCAGGAGATATTTTCTGTAGTGCTGCCACCGGTGTTGAGTGTGGCAGTGACTAAGGCATGTTCAGAAGGACGGCTTAAGGAAAAGAAAAATCATGACTAGCCAATTGGTGAAGGAAGAGTTTGTCTTTGGACTGAGCAAAAGTCTTGCTCTTTCTTAACATTAGATTCTAAAGTGTTTGTCTAGTTTGAAATTTAGCACAGGAGGGGTTGTGAGATCTCAATAATTAGACTTAAATTGATAGATCCCACTAGAATAATGATTTGAGAGGGGCAGCACCTGTGGCTTAAGGAGTAAGTCACCAGCCCCTGCCAAAAACAAAAAACTGCCAAAAAAAAAATGATTTGAGAGGCATCAAGGATACTTTCTTTTCTTCATTCAATTTCAGCAGAGAGAACATCACCTTTGTTTCTTGGTTGGGCTGCACTGTCTTAGAGAACGCATGAAAATGCGTATAAATTATTTCAAGTCTAAAAATCATAATTTATGCAAGCATAAATAATTAGTTTTATGGAAGGGTTAATCCATGACCTAATTACCCGGCTTAATTAGATGAATCTCAAGCAAATTAAAAGCTTCAAATAAAAGAGTGGGCTAGTGGATTTTTACCCTGTAGCTGCATCTCTGATATGTTTAGAATCTCTGTTCCTAGATAGCCCTGACTCTGCTAGTACTCTGAAAAACTGGAGATATGAATTCACAGGGAAAAAAGCCATAAATGAAGGCAGACATTGTGGAGATGGGTAACAGGACTAATACACCTATAAAGAAAGAAGGACAAATCCGTCCTCCATTCTCTACAGGGCAGGAAGCAGATTTCTACCGACATTTAGACGTCATCTCTGGGTTAGGACGGACAATGACATAAAGTCCCAGACAAAATCAGAGTATCATGTGCCTCATCCACTGAGTTTCAACCTAATGTTTTTGCTTTCCTGGCTATATTCTCAGAATTCCTCAAATGTGTTATTTTGAGTTGTAGATGTCTTTGCTCTGTCTTAATTAACCCGTAATTGTATGTGTTTCTTTAATTTGATTACCTTGATCTCAGGATGTCTTTGCTCTCTCTTGATTAACCCGTAATTGTATGTGTTTCTTTAATTTGACTACCCTGCGCCATAGGGGATGGAGAAAAAGTGTGACATGGTTCCTACCCTTAAGTTGCTTGCAGTTTATTTGAAGGTTCTAAGAGAGGGACAGTCATGCAGAATAAAATGCTAAGCATGACTGAGGATGAGTTGCGTGATTCACACACTGGGGTCAAGGGATCTGCGTATCTAGGACTATGGGCATCAAAGGGGAACACTGCATGAAGGAAATGCAATCCAAGTAGGCCTTGAAGAAGGCCCTCAGGCTGCCTAAGGAAAGGATCCAGGCCTTCACAGACAACTTGGGTGGAATAGCCATAAAAGAGGGAAAGCCCTGCCCAGTCTGTGGCCTGGCCTGCTTCTCAGACCACCTGCCCTCCTGCTGTCTCTTCTGTTTGCTCTGCAGCAATCATACCCCTTTTGGGGTCTTTTGTAATTGCTGCTCTCATCATTCTGAATGCTTGTCTTCCCTCAAATACCACTGGTCTTCTTCTCTCACTTCTTTTTTATTTTTTCTAAAATATTAGATAAATATTCATTCCAAAAGCCTTTTGTGACCCTCCCTATAAAAATATAGTGAAGTCTTCTTTCCTCTTTCCCTGTTTATCATGGTATTTATTTATTGTCTGTCTATCCCCATAAATGGAAAGCTCTAGGAGGGCAGAGATTTTTTTCTACTCTATAAACTGCTATAACCCCAGTACCCTGGTATAGTGCCAGGGACATATTAAGCATTTAATAAATATTTTGTGAACGAAAGACATAGGGGAGGGAAGGAGAAAGGTAGGGATTTCAAAGAATGGGTGAATTTTGGAAGAACCTGCAAGCTTCAAGTATCTCAGTTGCAAAGCTCTAATTATTAGATACATCTCATTGTCTAATATGTAAGTCCAAGGCAGACTCACTAATAAATTTCAAAGTTCTTTGTGAATTCCTTAATACTAGGTAATATTTAGCATCTAACCCTTCACTTCCTTAAATATTTATCAGTAGCTTAAATTTTAACAAAAGCCATGGTTTCCTTTGACAAAGCAGGGACTGTGCTCATATCTTAGCTTGTCAATGAAAAGAAAAAGAAGTACAGCTGAAAAAGTGAAAGATTATCGTGGCAACTAGATACGTGAACAGGAGCTAAGGTAGTAAAAGGTCCTGCCCCAAGCCATTTCCAGTGGGAACTGTAGGAATATGCACACTAGCACGCAAGCCAGTCTAACATAAGCGTGACTAAAATATATCATCTGACGCTCAGGAACATTTCCTTCTTCCTGCAAAATGAATAATTTATTGGTATTTTACCTGCTGTTTCCATGCTCACATTTATGATGCAGTGATTAGTCTCAAAAACAGATGCTTTTAATTAAATCACAGGTTCCATAAGATCGTTAACGAGTTCTCTAATGGCTGAAAGAATTAAGGAGCAATTGGGTAGTTTAAATTCATCAATTCGAGAAAGATTATAGGAAGCATTTTCTGCACAAATGCGATATTTGCTGTATTCTTTTCTGCTCTGACAGCAATGTCTCACCTTCTAAATGTAAATTTGCATAGAACTTGTTTTAGTTTCCTTAATACCAGCAGATTTCTTATTTAATTCCACTCACAGACACTGTGACTCAGATGGCTGGTGAAGTGCAGCCTGCTGCTTATCCAAACTTCTGATTGCTTTCTGTTTTATGCTTCAGGGTATCCTTATTAGAATCCCTCCAAAATAATGTGTCATTTATGTTGGTGAAGCAGCATTGCGTTATTTTGTAACAGAAAACGCTCTACTGATCATAGGTTTCAGCACACGCAAACTTCTCTGAAAGTGTTGTAGATGACACCCGCTTGGGGGACATGGTAACTTATTTCCCTGAATGTTTTCATTTCTACCTCTTTCTCAGCGGAAATTATTACTTATAGTTTTACCCGCTTGAATCTTGAAGTTGAGGCAAACTGAATATATCTCATTTTCTTTTCTTTACAAGGAATTTATGTAGTAAGGTGAATATTATAAACTAAAGTTAGATTTCCTTCTCATGTCTGACTCTAAACCCAAAATTGGGGTTGCCTGCTAGAAAACCAAGTCTATTTCTGAGAAATTTCTCCCTCCTCTAATTGCTGGGGTAATCATTTGGGGTTTTCACTTGATATATAATTTCTAAGCAACACCTTTTGGGGAATGTGCACCAAGAGACTGCATGGACGTCTCTCAAATTAAGTGTCTATCCATGGTCCGGTTCTGCCACTCTTTACCTGATAAACTTCATCAACTGAAGTGTTTCAGAAACGTTTGTGTATGGATTTGAATTTGAAACCTGAAACAAGGGACATTCTTAAATGTGTTATTTTTGGTCCTCAAGGTACTGTTATAAAAGTATTTATAACTACAGTTTGCTCAGGAACCAGTCTCACGAAATTAAATTTGGGATGGAGAAGTTCAAGTTCCAACTTAGAAAAGAATGTTTAAGGGCGACCATCAGTTTGTCCAACATCTGTGCGCTCACTGTAATATCATCTTTTTTCGATGATTTACTTCAAACCTTTTTCATTACCACCCCCCAAATGAAAGTAAGTAATCTATTAACTAGTTTACAGCTCTTTTGGATATGATTGCAAAGACACAGGAGCACTTTTCACTGAAACACTATGGGCCAAAATGGTTTGCTGATAGTATGAAATTGCATCAACATTGCAATGCAGTATTGAAAAAAAAAGAGAGAACGCAATAAAGAAAAATAGATATTCCACATGGCTACTTTATGTGCTACCCAGACTCATCATTTCTTGTTTGGACACAGAGCTATTCTTTTATCTTGCCAAAAGACCTTGGCCAGGAAGTCAGTGTGATGGTACCTTGGCTCCAGGACAGACGATCTAGGAAGTAAGATATGTGTAAGTGATGTAGCATTCAGGATACAAGCTACCCCCACATGAAACGGTATATTCGTATTAAACTTTGTGTTATTGTTGTGCACTTGTCCTCATTAGTCTGGGGAGAAAAAACTAACATTTCTAGTTTACTGCTGATCCAACGCCATTTCCCATAGGTAGCACAATACACCAGCACACAGCATCATTCTGGTACAAAACTGTTGAAAGAAAAGAAAGTGATTATTCCAAAAGCCACTGATCATAAGTAACTTTTGTCAGGTGGAAAATACTACATTATGTGAATAATTCTTGAGTCTAAGTTTTCTCTAAAAGATCATTTGGGCTGGATCCAGAAGACTCAAAGGTTCCCTAAGCGATCTTGATCATAAATTTTGTCACGCTTCAGCTTTTGGCAGTTTTGATTCATTACCAATTATTAATATCATTATTTAAACACAGATATTCCTTCCTATTAGGAAAAGCTATTACAAACATATATGGATTTATATAAAGGTTGATGACTATATGCTTTTTTATATTAGAAAATCATGTGAAAACAAAATTAATCTGATGAATGCTGTTAATTATTTTAACTTTTTTATTAGGAATAAAATGTTCATAAAATTATTCTCTCTATAACTTACCAAGATTTATCAGCTTGTGTAATTTTTATAATCAGAGGAGTCTGGTTTTCTAATTAAAGTTTTGTCAAAGAAAATGAATTGTGTGGTTCTTTCCTTCCTTGGAGGCATATTATCAAAATGTCAAAAATGCTGTCTAGGTTTTCTCTCCTCTGTGTGGTATGCAAATGAAATTGTATGCAGCTAACACCTGGATCTGGGGCTATTTTAAATTCCCACTACTGGAAGGTGGGCAGAAAATGAAAACAAAAACCCCTTATGCATATCAGAATGCCATTAGAATAAGCTAAAACCATGAAAAGCTGGTTATATCAGGGGCCGAATCATGCTTTTTGGTTTGTTTTTTTTTAATTTGTAATCATTTTATGATCCCCAAATCTTGTCTTCTTAAATAAGTTAGAATGGTGAGTTCAATAGAAACCTCCGCTTTTTATCATGCTTTTTTTTTGTATGTGGCTGGCACTGTAACCACTGTGCTATGGGTGCCAAGCCCACTTTTTCTTTTTTAATTAAATCTTAGCTGTGTACATTAATGCAATCATGGGGTATAATGTGCTGGTTTTATATACAATTTGAAATGTTTTCATCAAACTGGTTAACATAGCCTCCACAGCATTTTCTTAGTTATTTTGTTAAGACATTTATATTCTACACCTAGTAAATTTCACATGCACCCTTGTAAGATGCACTGTAGGTGTGGTCCCACCAATTACCCACCCTCGACCCATCCTCTCCCTTC
Organism: Galagoides demidoff; assembly: GCA_963574575.1. Taxonomy (NCBI): domain Eukaryota; kingdom Metazoa; phylum Chordata; class Mammalia; order Primates; family Galagidae; genus Galagoides; species Galagoides demidoff. The sequence continues at coordinate 2,175 of CAUYQV010123701.1, read as the reverse complement.
CCCTCCCCCGTCTCCCATATCCTCTTCTTCTTGGGCTATAATTGAGCTATAGCTTTCATAAGAAAGCTATAAACTTGGTTTCATAGTAGGGTTGAGTACATTGGATACTTTTTCCTCCATTCTTGAGATACTTTGTGAAGAAGAGTATGTTCCAGCTCCATCCATGTAAACATGAAAGAGGTAAAGTCTCCACCTTTCTTTAAGGCTGCATAATATTCCATGGTGTATGTATACCACAATATATCAATCCATTCATGGGTTCATGGGTATTTGGGCTTCTTCCATGACATAGCAATTATGAATTGGGCAGCAATAAACATTCTGGTACAAATATTTTTGTTATAATGTGATTTTTGGTCTTCTGGATATATACCTAGTAGAGAAATTGTGGCTCAAATGGGAGGTGTATTTTTAGATCTCTTAAGTGTTCTCCAAACATCTTTCCAAAAGGAACATGTTAGTTTGCATTCCCACAAGCAGTATAGAAGTGTTCCCTTTTCTCCACATCCACACCAACATCTCTGGTTTGGGGATTTTGTGATGTAGACTAATCTTACTGGAGTTAGATGATATTTCAAAGTAGTTTTGATTTGCATTTCTTGGATGATTAAGGATGATGAGAATTTTTTCATATGTCTGTAGGCCATGCACCTGTCTTCTTCAGAGAAGTTTCTCTTCAAATCCCCTGCCCACCCTGAGATGGGATCACTTATTCTTTTCTTGCTAATACATTTGTGTTCTCTGTGGATTCTGGTTATTATTAAACCTTTTTGTCCGAGACATAACCTGCAAATGTCTTCTCTCATTCTGAGGGCTGTCTGCTTGCTTTACTTACTGTGTTCTTGGCTCTACAGAAGCTTTTTTGTTTGATTGGGTCCCAGTAGTGTATTTCTGATGCTGCTTCAATTGCCTGTAGGTCCTTCTCATAAAATATTTGCCCAGGCCGGATTCTTCAAGAGTTTTCCCTACACTTTCTTCTAGTATTTTTATACTTTCATGTCTTAAATCTTTAATCCATGAAAGCCTATCTTAGTTAATGGTGAAAGGTGTGGATCTAGTTTCAGTCTTCTACAGGGTGCCAGGCAGTTCACCCAGCACCATTTGTTAAATAGGGAATCTTTTCCCCGCTGAATGTTTTTAATTGGCTTGTCAAAGATAAAATAACAGTAAGAAGCTGGGTTCATCTCTTGGTTCTCTATTCTGTTTCACACATCTACCTCTCTGTTTCTGGACCAGTACCATGCTGTTTTGATCACTATTGATTTCTAGTATAGTCTGAGGTCTGATGGTCTGATAGTGTGATTCCTACTGCTTTATTTTTATTTCTGAGTAATGTCTTGGCTATTTGAGTTTTTTATAACTCCATATAAAATGAAATATTTTGTTGAGATCTTTAAAGTATGACAGTGGAGCTTTAATAGGAATTGCATTAAAATTGTATATTGCTTTGGACATTTTAACAATGTTGATTCTTCCCAGCCATGAGCATGGTATGTTTTGTTAACATCTTCAGCTATTTCTTTTCTTGGAATTTCATAGTTCTCTTAAGATCTTTCCTGTCCTTTGTTAGGTAAACTCCCAAATATTTCATTTTCTATGGCACTAGTGTGAACAGAATAGAGTCCTTGACTGTATTTTCAGCTTGACTATTGATGTATATAAAGGCAACAGATTTATGAGTATTGATTTTGTAACCTGAGACACTGCTGTATTCCTTGATCACTTTTAAGAATTTTGTAGTAGAATCCCTGATGTTTTCCAGATATACAATCATATCATCTGTGAAGAGTGAAAGTTTCATCTCTTCTGACCCTATATGGATACCCTTGATTGCCTTTTCCTCCCTAATTGTGATGGCTAAAACTTCCATTACAATGTTAAAGAGCAATGGAGATGATCAGCAACCTTGCCTAGTTCCTAATCTTAGTGAAAATGATTTCAATTTAACTCCATTCAATACGATATTGACGGGTTTGCTGTAGATGGCCTCTATAAGTTTAAGAAATGTCCTTTTTGTACCCATTTTCTTAATTGTTCTGATCATGAAAGGATGCTGGATATTATCAAAAACTTTTTCTGCATCAATTGAGAGAATCATATGGTCTTTGTTTTTTATCATTTCTTTGTGTTAGGAACATGCCAATTTCAGTCTTATAGTTATCTTAACAAATACTT